>PISX010003474.1:0-90420 GCA_004024625.1 Mellivora capensis | reverse complement strand
TCCATTTCTTGATTGGATTATTTGTTCTTTGGGTGTTGAGCTTGCTAAGTTCTTTATAGATTTTGGACACTAGCCCTTTATCTGATATGTCATTTGCAAATAGCTTCTCCCATTCTGTCAGTTGTCTTTTGGTTTTGTTAACTGTTTCCTTTGCTGAGCAAAAGCCTTTGATCTTGATGAAATCCCAATAGTTCATTTTTGCCCTCTGGCGATGTTACTAGGAAGATGTTGCTGCGGCTGAGGTCGAAGAGGTTGCTGCCTGCGTTTTCCTCAAGGATTTTGATGGATTCCTTTCTCACATTGAGGTCCTTCATCCATTTTGAGTCTATTTTCATGTGTGGTGTAAGGAAATGGTCCAATTTCATTTTTCTGCAAGTGGCTGTCCAATTTTTCCAATACCATTTATTGAAGAGGCTGTCTTTTTTCCATTGGACATTCTTCCCTGCTTTATCGAAGATTAGTTGACCATAGAATTGAGGATCTATTTCTGGGCTCTCTATTCTGTTCCATTGATCTATGTGTCTGTTTCTGTGCCAGTACCATACTGTCTTGATGATGACAGCTTTGTAATAGAGCTTGAAGTCCAGAATCGTGATGCCACTAACTTTGGCTTTCTTTTTCAATATTCCTTTGACTATTCGATGTCATTTCTGGTTCCATATAAATTTTAGGATTATTTGTTCCATTTCTTTGAAAAAAATGAGTGGGATCCCAACAAAGCAGTTTTAACTTGAAAATTAAGTTGTCTTTCTTCCAAACTTTTTTTTGAAAAGATATTTGTATATACATACAGGTACACATATATATGCTTATGTAATATATATATATATATACATAATACATATTACATATTATATAAAAATATTTTCTCATTCCTCTGATAAACATAAAGATGTAAGAGTAACATTGATAATTCCAAAGATTAAGGAAGTCATAAGGACTTGGTTTTTCTATTGTCTTGAGGCAATGTCTTTGGAGACAAATAGAAATGGAATGAGATTCTGGTCTGGTGCCCTCTAGCTGTGGGCCCTTACACAAATCACATGATTCCTTTGTCTCTTCTCCATCTGAAAAACTGGTTGATTGAAAGAATTAAATGTAACTATGTATGTGAAAGTTCCTTAACAATGTTGGGTACTTGGTCGACTTTTTAAAATAGTTAATTCCTTTTCTCTTTCTTTTAATATTTTACATACATTTATCAAACCCCTACTAGTGGTCTAGTCATGGTTCATTTCCTGGGAATAAAAATATTGAAGGCAGAATGAAACCTCCAAAAGTGTCTGCGGTTTAATAAAAATGATCTGAACACCAAGGAACACAACACAACACAACCTGTCCTGCACAGAGGTGCGCACAGACTGGGGTGAGGACCCAGGTCAGAGTGAGGGCTTTCTGAAATGATGGGTCTGAGGAGGGCGGTCGAAGCTTGGGAACAGTCCCAGAGACTAAGAGGGACATTCTTCACTTCACTTCTCACAACAAACCTGCAAGTTACTTATAACCCTTCCCACTTTCCAGATGATGAAATAGCAGGGCCTGGAGAATGCTTCCTAATGTTCACATGTATAAATACCAGAGAATAAATGGGGATGGCAATACTAGGCTACCATGATTCAAAGACATGGCAAAAGAGGGCAGTTGACTAAAACTAAGTAACTGGGCCAGAATGTCACTGTAAGTGAAGCAAGAGACAAAAATCAACTCTCTTGCAGGCTGGAGTGAGTAGAGTTCTAAAGACACCAAAATCCTTTTCAGAAGTCTTTGGAGTGGTAAAGGGATAGGGAATGTCTGTAGTAGCTAAGAAAATCTCCTCATGTTATCCCACATCTCTCTTTTTCCTGGTCCAACTCAATCCAGGAGAGAAGGCGGGCACTCACAAGAGGCCACTGAATAAACAGAGACTACCTAGTTTCAGTACAGCTCCTATTAAATAAGAGAACAAACTCAAACACATGGGGTGGACAATACTAAGTGATGCAAATCAGTCAGCTTTATGTTATCATACTGAAAGACTAATATTACCCATTCGTTAGGAAACAAAAGCCAGGGTGAGTGAACAAACCAGTCAACCCTTAGATTTTCTTGCCTTCCAGGAAAGAGTTACATAGGTCAACATTGACTCAGCAGAGCTGGTTGCTATTTAGAAAGAGAGCCACATTACACCCACAAGGTTTTTGTTCAACTTATGACAATGTTCCCTATAGAACATCAGTCTTTGCATAGTTAAAATCATGATCTGGTTTGAGGTAAACAAAAAATTTTTCCCACTTTTACAAAAATTAAATATCTGTGTGTGTGTGTGTGTGTGTGTGTGTGTGTGTGTTTAATTTTATGAAGGACTCTAATACATTTTATTTCTAAAATGTCAGTTAAGACACTGAGATAAAAATGCAAAGAAGTTTATCAGCTCCTACAATAGAGATAGGGCTTGCCTTAAACATGGTGTGACTGGCAGTTCCAGTGATGTTGCCAGGCCCTGGTTTTCCTGTCTGGTATATCTTCCGTCTTCCATGTTGGCTCCCTTCCCCTCTCATTGTTGCAAGATGGCTTAAGCGGTCCCAAACCTCATACCTCTCACCCTCACTTTCAGTAGGAAAGGCAAGACTTTCCCCCAATACACCAGAAAATGTTCCGAGATACAACCCAGTTGGTATCGCTTTGCACTCTGCCCACCCCAGAAGAAAACATTATTATGGACACAGGAATGCAATATGTTGATAATCCAGGGAAAGAAGAGGTAAGCAATGAATACACAGTGTTCACAAAATAGAGTTCAAGTGTTCTTCAGTGGAGAAAAGGAAGAGAATAAAAGCAAATCAAATGGGTCTTCAAGGGGATGTTAGGTGAAAGGGAGTGCCACCATCCCTGTAGAGGCTGATTTATAGCAGAATTCAATAGCATGATGGGTCTTTTTGTTTTCACAAATGTCACTTTCTCTAATCACTTCATCTTAGAACCCTTTACCAGATATTTCTTCTTTGCCATTCCCTTGAGTATGAGTGCACTTTCAAGACATGCCCTGGGGATGTTTTTTATCATTGTGTATATATCCCTGCATAAGTCCATACACTCCCATGGCTTCAAGCACTGTTCAAATCCATATCTCAAATTCAGATCCCCTTTTTGGTGCTCCCAAAGAACACCCTTTTCTGGGGCTCTTAAATTGCAGTCAACTAATATTAAACACCTGCAATATGCCATTCACTACTTGATATGTTATGGTAACAGCAAAGTAAAAGCAGGATGTGGCTCCTGACCTCAAAGAGTACTCATTCTGACATGGAAGGTAGGCACTGGGTACTTGCAAATGTAATTAATGCTGTGACAAGAGAAGAACAGGAGGGACTGGTGCTCTCTAGATCCACACAGTGAAAATGCTTGTTGGATGCCTCCACTCAGCATTCTCCAATGTCTTCATAACTGCAAATGTGGATTCACCATCTTCTCCCCAAATTCATGTTCTATATTTGGTGTCACACTTAATGAAACCACCAACCACATAATCTCTCAGATTGGAAGCCTCAACTCTTGCCCTTCTCTTCTCTCACAGTTCACTAAATCTTACTAATTTTTATTTCTCTCTGTATGCTAACTCTAGTTTCAGTGAACTTGACTCCTTGAATTTGATATACTCTTTCACATGCTTCTCCTAACCCCTGGAGTCATCTTCACAATTTATTCTTCCCTTCTCACTTTCTGCCTCCAAGATCTGTTGCTTGAATGCCTTAACTCACTTTACTAGAAATAGGACATTAAACTATACAATATCATGGATAATAGTTTTCTCTATTTCTTGGCCATAAAAAAGAGCATTGAGAATGTGGCAGATTATTTTTTTAATACAAAATGAATAAATGAATGAATACATGAAAAATGTCTTCCTACCATTTCCTCCACTGGATTAAAATAGTATTATTGGTAAGCACTTCACATCAGGTAAGGCCCCATCTCCCCTATGAACTATGGTGGTTTTATGTTGCATCAGCTTGGCTAAGCTGGAATTCCACTTCTCTGACTCTACTTTCTATATAATCGTGGGGAAGAGTTGGTCAAAAAGAAACTTCTGGGAGGTTTTAGAAGGCAGAAATGAGGCAGTAGCCACTACACTCTTAAAGGTTATTGTGGCTAGAGGTGGCAAAATTCAGTTGCATTGGTATCAGCAAATTCCAGTTTGTTCCCTCTGCTTGATTTGCAGACCAAAAGCAAACCTAAGCTTGTCAGAAGGAACCTGGTTTTGAACTCACAGAACAGTGTCCACAGAGGCAAAAGACTTCTACACCAGCCCCTTTCACACCCTTACTCCGGGAGCTGAGAGTACCAAGCTTCCAGTTTTCTTCAAGTTCCAAATAGTCCATTGGTACCTGTGTCTCATGATGAGTGATGGGTACCTCTTCTCTGGTCCTCCAATTCCCCTTTAATCCCCAGCTCTTTCCATGTTGTATAAAGTCCATGCCTGCAACACATTCCTTAATCCATAATTCATAGAGTGTTCTCCATTTTTTTAACAGATGTATTTATTTTAACAGGTATAAAGTATTTATTGAATATTTACCACTAAATCCTATTAAGCACATTATTTGGCAGTAAATTGCATTCAAGTTAAAACTTCAGGCATAAACACTAATATTTACAATTCATTTAAGGAATGCTATATAGTGACACATCAGGGCATACATTCTTTTGACCTATAATTCTTAAAAAATGATGCTAGCAAAAGTGATGTAAAATCCTCAGTGTGAGATTATGATTAAGCTACATTTTACAAAAATAAGATGTAAGATGGCAATAATCCCATAACATCCTGGATTTGATCCCTTCAAGAGAGACTGGTTATTTAGACAGTCAACCCTGAAAATTTGCAAATAAGGCAGGTCAGTACTCAACTGAGAAGTGCCTCTCTTAGCATGCTCAACTAGGAGGCCACAGTTGGGAAGATCTGAAGTATTGAGTCAGTTTGATGAATGAGTCAGTTGGCAGTTACAGACATATTTATCGCCTTGCCATCTTTAGAAGAGGTTTTCAGAGTGTCCATGAAACTTCTGGATTACTTTACAAATTTTTTCTTTTGGTGTTCAACTGCCCTGGAGTTCTGGTACTGATATTTCTTGAAGATATTATTCACTATATCAAGTTCTTTTATTGTGCTAATTTTATCCTTGATCATCTGCAGAAACCTTGCACTGTCAATGATCTCATGTGAGTTCTTACTAAGAATCTGTTTAGGTGCTCATGCCTTTTCATTTGGTCCTGGAATTCTGGCTTTGGGAGTCCAATCAAATATTCTTCCATGTCATCAACTGCCATTCAAAGAAGGGACTTTGTGAATTAATGTCTATATTTTTCTTTTCCTTTAACATTTTCATAATGATGTCTTGTATGAAACCTGCATTTTCTTCCTTGATTTCTTTTTTTTTTTTTTTTTTTAGATTTTATTTATTTGTCAGAGAGAGAGTACACACAAACAGGGGAAACGGCAGGCAGAGGAAGAACCAAGCTGCCCACTGAGCAAGAGCCCGATGCTGGGATCATGACCTGGACCAAAAGAAGACACTTAACCAATTGAGCCATCCAGGTGTCGCTTACTCCCTGTTCTGATACATGTAGTCCTTGTGCTGAGCCTGTACCCAAGGAATTTTCTTTAGTTTGCTTTATGTATCTCCTACTCTAAAGAAGGTTTCTCAAGCAAAGAAAGAGGAACTTGACCATGTACTGTCATTATCTCAATGAATTTCGAACATGGCCTGCATAGTATAACATCTATTGGGACTTGAATATGAGCACTGATAATGAGAATACTTTACATTATAGTGTGTTGGAGTCTTTTAATGTTTTCCCATATATCAGTTTATCTTCACAATTGCCACTAATAGGTGTGCATTGCTCCCTGCTGTGTACATAGCAAAGTACCAGACTTTATCAGTCTCTCTGATCTTCACAGTGTAACGAAATCAAATTTTCATATATGATGAAATAAAAAATACATTTTCTTTTTTCAAAGATATTATTTGTTTGAAAAAGACAGAGACTGAGGACACAAGAGAGTGAGCACAAGGAGGTAGGAAGGGCAGGAGGAGAGGGAGAAGCAGCTTCCCCTCTGAGCAGGAAACCCTATGTGGGATTGCAGGATGCCAGGATCATGACCTGAGCCAAAGGCAGATGCTTAATGGACTGAGTGACCCAGGCACCCCCCAAAATATACACTTTCTTAATGGTGGCCATCAAAATGTTTTTTAGGACAAAAACTCTATGATTGGGGGGAGACATCTTGATAAACAGCTTGGAATAGAAGTTGGGATCCTGAAGGTGTGGATATTAGCAGGAACCCAAGGAAAATGAAAATGGTCAAGAAAATGGGAGAAAAGGAACATGATGGGGTGGAGCTTACATGCAAAAAGGCTGTCCAACAAAACCTCACTGATGTGACCATGAGAGATAAGCACTCTAAAGGACTCTCAGAAAGCAAGGAGAGGGTCCTGACATTTTTATGCTTGAGCTCATTTTATTTGTATCACAAGGAACAAAGAATTCCTACCTACCACATTATTTACATACAAATAGGGAAATTGAGGATAAAAAGAAGAGTAGTTTAAGCTCATAGAGCTGGACACAAGTTTGTCTGACTTGAGCTTCTACAATGGGTCTGAGGTCATAGACACATACTCCACCCCAGACATACTTGATTCCACATCCCCTCTTTGGGCTAAACCACTTGTGATCCCCTATAATGGGGAGAACAAATCTGAGCCAAGGAAGAGTTAGCAAACCTGCTCCCAGTGTCAAAGAAGAGCCAAGAGCAAAGATGTCCCTGCCCATTCCACAGGGGAGCTTCCTCTGAGGTAGTGAAGGGATTGACAACAACGACATCTGACCTTCTCTTTCCAGTTCCAAAGCTAAAGAATGGTGTGAGCTTCTCAAATGTCAGGAAACAGGAAGGAAGGTGTCTACATGTATTAGAAATATTTCCAGAAGATAAGAAATGTAAAGGTCCTGGAGACTCTTGGAAAGAAATAGGTCATGAGCCCACTATCTTTTCCAGACAAATGAATGCCTAGAGAGGAGACACAAAGAAACCTCAGCCTATAGGAATAAATGAAGTGTTATGTTCCCAAAGAGAGCTGCTCTGGCTGTATTTATTGTTGAGAAATCCCTTGGGAGACCCAAGGGAACCCTCTTTGGCTTGTGAACACAGCTCAGCAAGTGTCTTGCATGTCCACTATCCCTGGTTGTATAAACTTAAATGCTTGAGGAAATAAAATATCCATAATGAGCAACAGAAGTTATCTGTGTTGGGTGCTTACTATGTACCAGGTACTGTCCTGAGAGCTCAAGCCTTATCTCATTTAATTCTCATGATACACCTATGAGGTAGGTTAACATTATCATACTGATTCTACAAATGAATACATAAAGCATGAAAAGAGTATAAAATAACTTACAGACTGTATCACCATGCCCCTGGTGATACAGAGCATGGCAAGGTGCACTAGAATGAGTTGACTTTCCCCATCACTGAGAAGACAGGATAATGATGTCCCAGGGCTGACCTGATAGAGCAGGGCATACAAGGATAAATAAGCAATGCACAACTTCCCACTGGGAAATGTGATGGGGATGGAGGGTGAGAAAGATGAAGAAGAGGTCTAGGCGATGCAGGTATATGGTGGAGCTTGGGTTTCTAATTAAGGAGTGTAGGCAAGTGTAAGTGCAGTGTAGGCAAGTTCTACCGTCCAGATAGCTGCTTTGGATGTGGGACCTGCATCTTCAATTAGAGGGGCATTGAAAAGATTCATCTTTTGGCCAGTGGAATTGGCCAGACTGCCTACGTGCCAACCTTGGCTCTGCCATTTAGTAGCCTTGTGACCTTGAGCAACTTGGAAGAGGGGATCTTAATAGCATCCCTTTTACAATATTGTGAAGATTAAATAAACTGTATTTGTGTTAGCAAGTATCCATTCAAGCCTGGCAGCTTGACACCGACATCCTGTCACCTGCTGCAGGCTGACTATTCTCCCCCTTCACCCTCCCTGTCCCTACACCACAGATCTAACATTCATCAGACTCATATATGAAAAATGATTGAAAGGTACACCTCTGAGACTGTGTTCGATGTGATTAGGATTACTCTCTCTATTCCCTGGCTGGCTCCACCACACTTGAAGATCAGCTTTAGAAAAAAAAAGAAGGTATGTCCAGAATCAGGACCAGGGTGAAGAGTGTACGATGCGTAGAGCTCAACACTGAAGGAGGCACTCAAGCTCAGGACCATGCAAGTACCTACGTCATGGCTTTGAAGAGAAAAGCTGAATGGCTGGGATTTCAATCCTTGAATTCCTGGTGGGTGTACAGTTTATATAGGAGTTAATTCATTTTTTAGGTAAGTTGTATTCCTTGAAAATTGTTAAAAGGAAAAAAAATAGCTTAAATACAGTAGGTGATCTTGCTAGTTAAAGGAATTAACTTGTGAATGCATTTGTAGAACCAAGAATCCATTTGCAAGTAATTTATTGTTTACCAGCAACTGTATTTTCCTTTGTCATGTTCAGTTACACTCTCCTTTTAAAAATCGCCATGTGTTATGCATGTGATATTTGTTTTCCTGAGAGCAGAAGAGGTAAATTCATGTAAGGATTTCCTTGTATTTTCTTACATGCAAGAAATGCAGCCTAGAGAGAAGCAAAGTACCAAAGGGTCTCAAAGAAGTGCCATGAACTTTTCCACATTGTTGCAAATGAACTAGGTTAAAAAAAAATCATTAAAAGATTCAACACAGTTTTGTTAACTCTACAAGAATGAATCCTGCTAGAATTTTGGCTAATTGATAATTCTCAAGGAACCATCTTTTATCTTTTTAAAATCTCTTTTTTTTCTGTTTTATTAGTGTTTTTCTCAAAATACTGTTCTCTTTTTCCTTCTTGAGTTTATTCTGTGGTTTTGTTGTTGTTGTTGTTTTTTAACTTCTTGAGTGGGACACTTAACTCATTAATTATTTATCTTTCTTTGGGGCATGTACATTTAAGACTACAGCTTTAGTTGTATCCCTTAAGTTTTGCAGTAAGTATTTTCGTTCTCAAGTTCTAAATATTTTAAACTTTCATTATATTCCATCTTTGTTTCATAGCATATTATGGGTGTTTTTAAAATTTCCAAACATGGATTTGGAAAGAGGGATAATCTTCCTGTCCAATTATTTTGTTTTGTGGTTGAAGAATGTGGCCTGTAAAATATTACTCCTGATATTTATTTTTCATTTGTGAACTTCTATACATTTATATTTTATAAATTTCCATATATCTTTAAAAAACATATCCTACAATCATTTAGTGAAGTATTCTCTCTGTATATTCATTAGATCAGTTTAGATCATCATAATATGCATGGAATTGATATGCTAAAATTGTCCCTGTAAATTACAGATTTGCCAGTTTCTTTCAGTTTTTGCTCTAAACAGTTTTAAGGATTATTTTCTTAGGGAAGTACAGATTCATGATTTATATATTCCTGGTAAATTGTTTTCTATGTAATGATACTTTTTTTTTTTACTAATAATTCTTTTTATCTTAAGGTCTATTTAATTTAAGTTAATATTGTTATTCCAATTATATTTTGATTTATAAATGCATGGCATATCTTTTTCTATCCCTTTACATTAAAATTTTCTGCATAACCGGGTCACAGGTACACCTCTTATTAAAAAATAATTGAATGGTTATTTTAAACAAGAATGGAATGTGTTACTGTATTGGTAGTTTTTGTTTTTAAAGCCCAATCTAGAGATTATGGGAAATGGTAGTGACAGTGGCAGTGCAGTTTTTGATCTTGTCTGAATCCCCCACACACACATCGAAGCAGTCACAGCAGTTAAATGGCAAAACCAAAGATCCATGCACAAAATTACAACAGAAGTAGGCAACAATGTATCCCCTAATACAAGCAAATGGAGACAAACCACCAACAACCACAAGACACATATGGTATTAGCATCTCTGCAGGACAAAGTACAGGGAAGCAAATAGGGTTGTGTCTAATGTTAACCAGAACCCCAAAAGAACTGATAGTTATTTACTAGGAAGCACAGTGGGCCAATTTGAAACCACCAGATGAAACCAAGAATGAATTTTTCTCTCTCTAAAACCAAGTGACTGAAAGGGTTAGAGCAGCTTAACCCTTGTGAAATTTCAATCCTGAAATGGGCTTCCTTTCAATAAAGAAACCATGCTGTGGAGAAACCACTAGAAGTAGAATAAAATTGAGCAATTTAAGGGAAATTAAGATTAAAAAGAGAGGATTCAGATCCAAGTGGAAGGAAGACAGTCAGAAAATCTTAGGGAGCTAGAAGCCATATTTTTAAACATTACATAAAAATAACAGAAGAGGGAGCTTTGTGACATTAGAAAAGCTTTCCTGAATCCTGCCTCAGTCTGAAAGGTCAGGAAAACTAGTTTCAGGTAAAAATGAGCAAAAGAGAAGTATCAAAGTCAAATCCCATATAAAGTCATAAGAAATGAGGCAATAAGGAACATAAATAATATTTCTAGAGATGATGAAAGTCAGAAACGTATGTCCACAAACAAATCAACATGGAACTTACCATTTCAAAATAAGTCAAAAGACATTAAGAAAATTATATAGGATATGAAAAAAATAACATGAATCAGAATTTTTCAAGCTGAGACCTAAACTAACAGAACTCAGGAAAGAATTAAAAATAAAAGAAAATATGGTTTAAAAAATTAAGAATAAAATAGAAGGAATACTGGTGGAAAAAACACACAGCAAATGAATGGATTAAAGGAAATAGAAAGTGAAAAGGTGTTTTTTTTTTTAATCAGAAGAAATAAAGATACTAAAAAGGCTTCATGAGAAAGTGACAAATACAAAGATCGATAAAGAAGATCTAACATACAGATACTAGGAGTCCCTAAAGAATAAAACCAGAGAAAAAGAATATAAAAAGTAGAAACATTTTTAATTAAAAAAAAAAAACCTTCCTCTGAATTTTTTTTTAAAGTTTGAAACCCCATATTGAAACATCATACTGACTACCTGACATTATTGACTTAAAATGACCAATATCAAAAATCCTAGCAAAACCAATAAACTTTAAAGAAGAAGGGAAAAAAATCCTTTGAGCATCTAGTGAAAAAGACCATGTGACTTATAAAGGAAATCTATTACATTTATACCAGACTTTTAACAGCAATATTTTATTCCAAAAGAAAATCAATAGCATCACTAAGATAGATATTTAAGGGACAGAAATATGAGCAACAATTTTCATACTCATTGAAAATGACTTTAAAGAATACCAGACACAGAGCAACTGTTACCAACATGCAAGAACTAATGGAATACTCTTCCAAAAGGCCCTTCCTGGGGAATTTAGTACAGAGTAAGTTTCAAACAACCTAAATGAGTGGTGACCTAAGACTAAATAAGAGCTTAGGGAGAGACTATGGTACGGATGCTCTGACAATGTAGATATCATAATGCAGATCAAAATGTGATCAGAATGGCAAGAAATATGTCACATACCAAAAACCTGGAGCAAATGTATGTTTCATGATAAAGCATTCAATTTGAAGTCATCAACAAGTTGGAGATGCCCCATCACCATTTCTATTTAACATCATACCAGGGCTCAAACCCGTACAGAAGTTTAAAGGCAAAAAATATACAAAATAAATAGCATTAAAAAATATTATCATTCAGACATGATGATCCAAGAGACAAAGAAACACTATTAGAACTTATAAGGATTTGTAAAGTTCTGGATATAAGATTGATATACAAAAAATTTATGTTTCCATATATGAACAAAAATAATCAGGGAGCTTTGTGACAGTTGAAAAGCTTTTCTGAATCCTGCTTCATTCTGAAAGGCCAGAATAGGTACCTTTGGTAATAGCATCAAAACCTATATGATAACTATAGATATCATAAGTCAATATGTGCAAAATTTTATTGGAAAAAAATTATAAAACTTCATTTAAAGACACAGAAAGTTCTTAAAAGGAAAGACACTATATTCATGGATGGAAAGATTCAGCATTATAAACATATCAGGCTTCCTCAAATTAATCTGTTAACTAACATAATTTTAACTCAAACCCTTCAAATTGATCCTAAAATTTGCATGAGAGATCAAAAAGCCAGACAATTTCAAAAAATAAGATGGTTGTGTTGAAGTGTCTAATCACTATATTGTACACCTGAAAGTAATATTCTACTGAAGGTTAACCATACTGGAATCTAAATAAAAACTTAAGAAAAATAGACAAGATGGTGTCTTCACCCTACCAGACACCAAGATTAATTAGAAAGTTGTAATGATTAAAGTAAACCTATCAGCCAGCTGAATAGGTTAAAAGAACAGAAAGACATAAATGAAAATTGGAACCCTGAGTCCTAATTGTTTTAGTTGATTCGGTTTTAGAGTCTGTAATCCAGTATTTTGTCAGGTCTCAGATTTCACTATTAATATAAAGACCCTGAACTGGAATCTGACAATAACAAAACGGGTTCTCCCTCCATTTGTTTTCTTATCTTGTTATATATAAAATAATTTTATATTTTGAGATGTTCAGTTTTCATAATTGGTTTTGGGGTATTTTTTAGACTATCCACAAAGGTAGAGTAGAAGACTTTGGCATGGAAGGTCAGAAAATTTAATTGCAATGTAGCCTTTTATCAAAGGTTCATTGTGAATGACTCCACCCTATTCTCATTTGATGATAAAATGCAATAGTATTCACAAACGTGCTTAAAAAATTCTCAGGTATTCTGTCTCACAGCCAAAAGTAGTAATAGTAGTAGCTGTTGGAGCCTTTATCATGATTCAGACACTGTACTGAACACTTCATATGAACTATAGGAGTTAATCCTGAATACAACCTTGTGAAAGAAGTGCAATTATCATCCTCAATTTATGGTTGGCACATTGAGGTTAGGAGGAATTAGGTAATTTTCCCAAGGTCAAAGTCAATTGCATATTAAGTAATGGAATGGGACTTATACCTGTGTCTGTTGAACAGCAGCAGCACCTGGTCTCTTACTTACTACTCTGCAATCTCTCCGTAAAATATTGCCATTGCTCTGTTCGAAATTGAACTGGTACATTTTCACCTTAACATCAGAGGAAAGGAAAACTTAGATAATCTGAATAAATTAAAACCAACCAGTTATCGCTCCCCAAAACATCTTTGTAGAACTCCATCAACTTTGTTTTTTAATAAAAAAATTGTAGGCTGCTGCCAAGAAATGCACAGGTGACCAGTAGGCACTTCCAAAACAAACAAACAAAAAACAAACAAAAATAAAAAATAAAACAAAACAAATTTTAAAAGTGTGAGAAACTTGGAGAGTGTGCTGTGTCCTGAAACATGAGTAAACCCCTAATGCCCCATTTATGGAGTAGGTCTTGCATTGACACATGAAGAAGCTCTTTTAATTAACTGGATAGGAATTTAATATCTTCACATATGCAAGGCAAGTCGACTCGCCCAGGCAACCAGATACACCAAGCTTTGTGTATTAGTTCTGCTCTTTTGGCTTCTGAGTGAACCTTCTAAATCATGGGCATTAAGGTTGTCTGAAGTAAATGATTATCTACTCAACTGTTCCTTGGGAAAATTAGGATATGCTAACCAGTGGCAAAGAGTACAAGGTGACCCAGCAAATTAAAAATTAATAATAATAATAATAAACCACAAGAGCCCAAACAAAAATAGCAAGGAGATTAATTTACTGAATATCATGTGGTCCTCACTAAATGTGGGCAAAGTGATCTTCGGAGCTTTGCCAAAATACGAAAATCACAATTAGGATGCCATGCAAACGTGTATCTGTTTTTGCATGGCTTTTTCAGAAACCATTTCCAAGAAGCTGAGGTGAGTTTTTCCACCTTAATATAGTGGTGGATTTGAAGGCATATCTTAAGTTTCAGCAATAGTGCCAAACTCATGTAGTTTTCATGTCCATGTTAGTAGTCTGCTAAATTCTCACCTTAACAAACTTGAGGATAGTTTTCCTAAATATAATATATTATTTCTTCTGATATTTTCCTTCAGAAAATTTAGGAGTGTCACACTTAGGATAAACATAACACTTGCTACAAAATTTCTTAATTATATCATTTACCTATTTAGCATTTTATTACCACTTTATTTGATGTATCTTACAAGGTCCATTAACTCTGTCTCTGATTATGAGAGCATATTACTCTAAGAGTAATTGTCATAATTCCTATTTATTTGTAAATTATTTCCCCATCAAAATGTAATAAAGATTCCTTTATTAAGATTTTTCAAAATGTATTTATGAGAGAGAGAGCACACAGCAAGGGGAGTGGCAGGCAGAGGAAGAAACAGGCTACTCGCCAAGCAAGGAGCCTGATGCAGGACTCAAGCCCAGGACCCTGGGATCATGACCTGAGCCAAAGGCAGATGCTTAACCAACTGAGCCACCCGGGCATCCTCATATATGATTCTTCATGCAAAAATTCTGCAAAGCTTTTCTGTTTATATGTATATAAAGGAAATTAGTCTTTGAATGGAAATAAATTTAAGTACTTTTTAAGAAGGTATAACTCTGTACTAAATTCTGTAAAAAATTTTCAGTTTTCCCCTTATTTAACAACTGTTTATTGGTTCCTTACTGTGTCAAGTTTTGAAAAGGTTAAATTGCCTACAGTCTAATTTCAGTTCAGTAAAATGAAATTGGGTGTGTGAGGTAGTACATTCTAGTCTGAAAAAAGTAGACTGGGGTGCCTGGGTGGCTCAGTGGGTTAAGCCTCTGCCTTTGGCTCAGGTCATGGCCTCAGGGTCCTGGGATCAAGCCCAGCATCAGGCGCTCTGCTCAGCTTCCTTCTTTCTCTCTGCCTGCTGCTCTGCCTACTTGTGATCTCTCTCTCTCTCTCTGTCAAATAAATAAATAAAATCTTTTTTAAAAAAAATCTTAAAAAAAAGAAAGTAGACCAAACTTATAAGTGTGATTATAACCACACTGATGGGTTTGGTCTGTTTTGTTTGTTTGTTTTTTTATTTTAAAGATTTTTATTTATTTATTTGACAGACAGAGATCACAAGTAGGCAGAGAGGCAGGCAGAGAGAGAAGGAGGGGAAGCAGGCTCCCTGCTGAGCAGAGAGCCCGCTGCAGGGCTCAATCCCAGGACCCTGGGATCATGACCTGAGCCGAAGGCAGAGACTTTAACCCACTGAGCCACCCAGGCACCTCTGGTCTGTTTTTTAGTAATAGAATTACCCATGGTTTTACTTTTCTTCTTATATTTTTTCTGCATATCCAATTTTATAAAACAAACACATATGCATGTATAAAAGGGGAGCGAAAAGGAATATTATCTTAAGAATACCTTCTATTCAAGGTATACTAAGCAGGTGGCCAAGCTGAACAGCCACCCACAGAAAAAAAATGTGTTTAAGTAAAGCCATAATAGCTCTCTATTTTAAACTTTTTAATGGTCTCTTCACTGCTGGCCTGCCATGATGTCATCTTTTCTATCTGGACAGAACCGGGGGACAGGAAGGCACACCCAGAGCCATAAATGCTCCAAGAAGATATTGACCTTTGACAGCCTGGTCACGTGTTCCCCGCGAGACTCTGTGTTCCTCCTGCTCCACACACTCTCAACTTTCTCACCCGGGCTTGCATCTGAGACCATAAGACTAACATTGACGTGCCCTTGCATAGTTATTGATGACCCCATGACCTCCCATGTCGTCTGACTCTCACCCTTATACATCTCTGTACATCCCCTAATCTGATCCAATCTCCTTCATGACTCCAGACCCTTCCCCTGCAGCCTGGGAAAGACTGGTCAGCCGCCAAATGCCCCATATTGGCAACTTCTTCTCTGAACATCCTCTTCAATTTTCCTCTTTAACCGAAACCTGACTGTCCCCTAGAGCCATTCCTTATTAGGAATTAGGAATAGGGGCTATTTTTCATCCTCTACACCAGGCTTGGGGGATGGGTTCCCTGTCCTCTATGTTTCTCACTGTGGCTTGTGAAACACTGTCTGCCCCACCCCCCACACCTTCCCCCTAAAAACTGAGTTCTGGTGGAGTTCATGCCATCAGCACGTGCCTTGCCTTGGAATATATTTACTTAATGCTCTGCATTGTTAGCTTCAAACCTGAGAGAGTGACGACACTTCTAGAACCCATTCCTGGAGTAAAGGCACATTTGAAGCTTCACCTGGTTTTAGGTCATAGAGGCGGGGCAGTGGTGCGGCAGTAGAATGAATTTTGTCACTGTACCAGATCTAAAATGAAATAAATCATTGTCACAGATACTGCTGAGATGGTTAGGAGAGGAAGGGGTTTAATTCAGAGTGGACTACCCCATTGACTGCCATGTCCCAGAGGATTAAGAAAGGAAATGAACTACCACCATCTAATCAGCACAAGCCCCAATGAGACAAAGAGAAGCCCCTATGGACTCTGGCACCCACAGTCTCCAGCACAGTCCTAGCACACACAGTAGGCCCTCTACACATTCTTATTAGCTCACTGAATAATGGGTTTCAGCACCACTCTATGCAATTTGAACTAGTTAACCTATAAATTCCTGAAGTCTGACATATCCCATTCAACGATCCACAACTTTGCAGGTTATTCTATCTTTTTCTTCAACTAGTTTACTTAAAGACTGGAATTTGTAGGGCCTGTCTCAAAGAAGAATAGAAAACCGATGGACTTAAGGGCTAAAAAATAATTATTTGTTTATGACTCCAAAATTAAAGTCTAAAGCTGAAGCCATAGCCCACTCTGATCATATGCTGCTTTCATTTGATGAAATGACTATTTTCATCTCTGATGGTTTCTCCTCCTCTCTTTTATTGACCTGACTACCTAGGCAAATGGGCCTAAGCACATCGCTGCTCATTCTTTGCAAAACTTGCTTTCCTTCGGCAAATATTTATCCAGGGACTTCCATGGGGTCAGGGGCTATGCCAGGTATCAGGGATGCCACAACAAACAAGACTGGTGATGTCCCTGACCTGTTTACATTTTACCAAAGTGACAGACAAGTGCTTCCCATATTTTGAAACTAAAATGGTAAATATTGTTTTAATAGTAATTTTAAAATTAACAAAGAGACTGGGGTTTTACATTCAGTATCTTTTTTTTAGGTTTTTTTTTTTAATTTATTTATTTGTCAGAGAGAGAGGGAGAGAGAGAGAGCGAGCACAGGCAGACAGAGTGGCAGGCAGAGGCAGAGGGAGAAGCAGGCTCCCCGCCGAGCAAGGAGCCCGATGTGGGATCATGGGACTAGATTACCAGGACGCCGGGATCATGACCTGAGCCGAAGGCAGCCGCTTAACCAACTGAGCCACCCAGGTGTCCCTACACCCAGTATCTTTTTGATGCTCAAAAAAGCCCCATGGGGTCAGACAGGGGACTGGTTTTACTGATGTCATTTTATAGATGACAAAGTCAAGACATTGAACATAATGACAGCAGGGTACGCAGAAACTGAGATACACTTTGGGTAGAAGACATGGCCAATGGGAAAGGGAGAAGACAAGAGTTAGCATCTATTGGAGAAAATACAGTCCATACACACTGCCCACTAACACCCTTTGAAATTTCTTGGACTGGTTTGTGTGTTGGTGGGTTGGTTTGACTTTCACAGGACACATGCCACTGCCACAACTCTACCTACCTCCATGTCTGAACGTCTTGTCTTGGAAGGTCTGTTGACCAAGGCTACTTTTTCATCTTAAACAGATATCCTCTCCCTGGCATTTAGTGGGAAGACTCCTCTTGGGGTGTCACCTATCAGCCTTACAAGAGGAGGACATGCCATTTGTCCAGACAAATTAGCCAACATCATCTGTGGGGGAGTTTGTACTCTTAGAGGGCAGGCTGTG
Organism: Mellivora capensis; assembly: GCA_004024625.1. Classification (NCBI taxonomy): domain Eukaryota; kingdom Metazoa; phylum Chordata; class Mammalia; order Carnivora; family Mustelidae; genus Mellivora; species Mellivora capensis. Next base: position 72,527 of record PISX010003474.1, on the reverse strand, counting down.
TCTTCCTTTGATTACCTCCCACAAAAAGCTCCTAAAGGCACCAGACAAGTGTATTATTGAAGAGATCTCTTTAAGATCAAATCCCCACAATTCAATACAAAAGTATATTTTTATTTGGAAATGATACCAAAGCTCTGAAAAGTAGATATCCAAAATAGAAAGAAGAAATCTCATAAAACAAAATCTGCAGGATGGGATGTATTTATGTCTGAATCCTTTATGTTATAAGGCAGATGGCCTACCCCTGGCCAATCCAGCTGACTGCTATTACTGAGGGGAATGTGCATCGTGCTGTGTTACCAGAGAAGTCCAGGATGGGAGATTTCTATTAGATTAGCTAATCTGAGCAGCCCCTTTTGCAAAGTTCTTTTCCTCTATTGTTAAAGTAGCTGTATTTGTGTTCCTCTGTGGTCTTTAAATTCTAAAGAAAATTTTTAAATAATAAAAAGCAAATCAAGGGAATACCAGCTTGGTCAAGATAAGCATACACAAAAGTGGGGGCTATGTCTTCCATTGCTCTATAGATTTGGGGGGTGTGAAAACATTAGTCAGATGGAACCCAGGTTAGTCTCGAATATTTCTTGCTTAATTTGACTGTTCAAACTTTTAAATTTCGTTCTTTTCTGTTCTACATCTTTAAAAAAAAAAAGTAGAGTATTTTTAGATTAAAGAAATAACATATTTTGTGAGCAGGTGGGGAGCTAGAAAATTCCAGTCACCAGGTGTCACACTATCAAACAGCACACCAGGTGTAAAAAGTGGAAAAATAACCTTCTAGGGTATCTGGGGAAAATTCCAAGAAAGGCCAGACAATAATTATCCTAACCCCTGGCAGCCATTTTGCTTTGCAACTTAACTACAAAGAAAATATGACTATTAAAAAGGTATATGCTAATTAGGAATGCCTTCTAATCCAAATCCAAGGAGAAGCATACAAAGAGGAGAGTAGAAGCATAGGGTGCCTGTTCTCAGCGTTACCAGCTTTTTCTCACGCTATTCCCAGTGGCAGTGTCCATCCATCATTCACTCACCTGTGGAAATCCTGTATATCCTTCCTGTCTCAGATAGAATGCCATCACTTTGGGAACCTCCTCTGGTTCCAGTCAATTCAGCAACACCATTCCAGGTAGTAAGGAGCCAGCAGCAATGAAAATAGACATTGGCCTCATATTGCTGAGCATCTAATGGAACGAGAGACGCCACACAGTCACCGAGCATTCATTGAGCACCTACGGTGGGCCTGGCACTATTCCAGTAACACTTATAACGTGGTAGATATCAGAGCCTAGGACTGAGAGGGGAAAAAAAAGTAGCTGTAGTGTGTGTGTGTGTGTGTGTGCGCGCGCGCTCTTGTCTCTCTGTGTATGAGAGAGTTTATGAAAGTTATAAGCACATAAGCAATATCACAATTATTCATAAATTGGAGTAACATCATTAAAAATGATAAATAACCTTTCAATCATAATTTTCAGTTTAAAAAGCACTTTCGCATCAGGATCAGATTTGATGCTCAAGCAAGCCCCTTTGGGATGGGAAGGACAGCTAGCCTCAATGGCTTCTTTTTATAGATGACAAAACAAAGAGTAAGCCAGTGGCATATACTTATAAACACATGAACTGGGAGGGTACAACAAATTCAGCAAGGAGCTGCCCCTAGAGAGAGGGAGGAAGGACCAGTTCTGGGGTGGGAAAAAGGAACCAAGGTGACTTCAAGTTTGTGAGCAACATTCCACTTCTTTTATTTAAATAAGATTTAAAGTGGAGGGGGCAAAAAGTGAACATTGGCTAAGTCCTTGTGATGAGTAAGCATTTCCACCATGTGACACAGTCCTTCTACATTTTGAAAAACATCTTTCCAAAATACCAAAGAAATAAAAAGCTATGACCAAAAAGAAATTAATAGCATTTTAAGAATGCTTATACTTGTCTCTGTGTTTTCACCATATATTGAAAACATTAAATGTCCTCCAGAAGTGGAGGTCCTAGCCTGCAATTAGTACCAGCAAATAACATCTAAGAAGCTGTCCTTTCTTTTTTTTTTTTTTCTTTTCCATTACCTTTTCTTTGCTTTTGTCCTCTTTTCTTTTCCCCTACCTTCAGCAATTACGTGATTCTGATTTTACATAACCATTAGAATAAGTTGTTTACAGGTCTTTGTCCATTCACCTAGGGGAACTTCCTGAGGGCAAAACCCCATCTCAGGCACCCTCCTATATGCAGGTCCTGGTACCCAGGCCTCCTTAATAGGGATTAATAAATGTTTGTTGCAAAATACACACACCACAAATGGGAACTTAATTCTAAATGGTATTAACAAAGCCTGTTTCATTTTTTTTTTTTTTTCTCTTAGCGGCCTGCTCTTTCATTAGGATTCAGGAATAAAAAAGGGAAAGAGTGATTAAAACACACACACCACCACCATCACCACCACTCAGGATCAAGCTCACCATGTCTTTTAAGTGTGGCTGTCTGAATTACAAGTCCTCCTAAACTTGTAAGCAAGATTTGGTTGCATTATACTTGGAGAAAAATGAAGACTTAGTATTGATTTTTCTCCCCCCATCCAAAGAGAGTGCAGGTGTTTAAGCATTTATGAAATTGATTGACTCCCCTCCAGCAATCAATTGATAATAAGTTTAAGCTTCGGAGTGAGGTTGTAAAAGGTTTGATTATATTAACAATACTAATAGTCATGGGTTCATAAATCTTAAGAGAAAGGATGCATATGTCACATAAAATGCATGAAAAAGTTGTTCTTTTATCATGGATTACTCACTATTGTGTGGAGACCTAGTTGATCAGCTATTCCATTATTTGAATAAGTATCTGATGTCTTGTTTTCTTTCAAGAAGGCAGGTGCAGGATGAAGCAGGAAGCCTGCCAAGAAAGATGATAAATTACCATTTGGTGCCTGCGACCAGAGCCCTATGATTGCAGGCTGCCAGGAATTAAGAGGTAAAGTAACCAGAAACTAGGAGGGAAATGACTTCTGACTACGACTTCAGAGGTGTTTACTTTTTGTCTTCATTATCTTTGTGGTATTTCAAGTGTCACTGTTAGTTTTGTAACCTCCAAAATGAAGTACTGTTTTAAAACAATTATGCACTACCTCAAAATATGATGTTACACCTGCTAAAGTCAAATAAAAAATCAGAGTTGAGTGAGAACTGGTCAGTGAAAGCAAATAAATGTCCGAGGTAGACAGATGACAAAGTAAAGCAAAGGTGAAGTGTGGCTGGAGCTTCATTTGAGAGAAAACACCTGGGCTGAACTCTGGGGAAGCACTCTGGTCCGGCTGCCCAAGCCAGCCGCACTGAATAGGGCTATACTCATCTTGTGTTTCATTCTCCAAAACTCAGAAGAAAAGAATAGCAATGGTAGCAATCGTAGTCATGGTTTTGCGAATCCATCTGTTATTTAACATCTGTCTGCCCACAGGTTATCCTATGACAAGTTTATACATCAGCTTTTATTATTCATGCAATGACTATTGGAATCACCACTGGCCATGGATGTTCTTAATTTATTAAATTCAACAAGGATTGATGGAGTACCCAAAAAGTGCCTGGCACTTAGCTGGGTGTTGGAGAAAGACAGAAGACCCAGACTCTCCCCTGAAGACTTAGTCTGGTGGGGGAGAGAAAAATTCAATGCAGAATGCTTAGCATGGTGGTAATAGTACAAGGAGTGCTCTGGGAAAGCATGGACGTTGTACCTTGGGAGCCAGGTGGGCTCAGGAAGGGCTCCTAAGAATGGTGACGTTCAGATGTCTCCTGGCCAAGGGTGGAGGAAGGGAGGTCCTCTACGTACAAAGGAAAGAATGGGCCAGATATATAGATATGAATAGCATAACCCTTTTTGGCATCTCAGCCTTATGTCTGGATCTCAGGATGAAAGTGTGGATGGTCAGATATGAATGAGAGGTTCTCAGGGTTTAACAGCAAAGGATTCTGGATTTCAGTGTGAGGATTTTGGGAACTGATGCTGAAACTAATGAGAAGTCCCTAAAGAATATGAGTAGAGGAACCATGTGATCCATAAATTTGGCAGCAGATATTTATAATACAACATGGCGGGCACTCTGATAGAAACATGATCTAGGGTACTATGAAGATACAGAAAAGCAGCTCTTACTCGGGGATGGAGAGAAGGAAAGAGAAAAAGTCACACTTACGATGGGTTTCAGAATATCCGTAGGAGTTCACCAGACACAAGGAATGGAAAGCATTTCTACTAGATTGGGCAGGGTGGGGTGGGGGGAGGGGGGAGACACTGAGAGAGGACAGAGGGAAGGAAGGAAGGAAAGAGGGAAAGAAGGAAAAAAGAAAAAAATTCTACAGAGCTGTGAAAAACTAAAGAAACCTCAGATTGGATTTTGATTATTCGTTTCCTGTTTTCAATTTCACATTTAGATCTTAAAAATGAAAAAAAAATCGCAATCATGTCAGACTGATACATAAAAGGAGTGAAAAGCTGAAACCTATTGCTATTCTTTAATTACAGCAATAGCTAAGTTGAGATAATTTTGACAGTTTCCTAGCGCAGGGTAGGAAAGAATGATGAAATAAAGGACAAAACCAAGAACCCAGAAATGTGAATTGTGTTCTTTTCTCTGATAGGGACAAAGCAATAATTCTGGAACTGTTTTTTTGTTTGTTTTTTCTCAGCTCTAAAATAGCCAAAGGGCACCTTGCTGTGTGTCACAAAGAGCTGTGCGATTTTTACAAGCCACTGTGGCCTCCTCTGTAGACGGGGACAGGGGCTTGAAGGTGTCCTGTTTACACTCTAAGTTGGAAATCACTTGTTACCAGATTGAGTACAAGAGCTTAACCACAACAACTAGACAAGCCACTTCGAAATAGTTGTCCTTGGGAAGATACAACGTTCAGATGCGATTTTCAGAGAGAGGGGAGATTAAATCCACTCTGCATGCCTGTCTGTGACTGTGTCAAACAGGTGGCTCTAGAAAGTGGCTTTGAGTCAGAGGGAGAGCAGGAAGGTGCATTGCAGAGGAGTTTTGCTCCATTTGCTGTGATCCTGAGTCCGCCTTCGTGCCACTCGTGTGACTCAGCGAGACACTCTTTTTGAGCCTTAGTTTACTCATCTGTAAAATGGAGACAATGAGGCCTTTTTTTTTTTTTATGGGAAGATAAACAAGACAGTGTACAGCAAATGCTCAGAACTATGACTAGCACTTCAAGACTGTGGGGTAAATGCAAACTCAGGGTGGGTGACAGTAAGCCTGGGTTGTTAAAACCAGGATGAGTAAGAACAAGGACACCAGCCATTGGAGGAGACAATCATTATGTTGAGAGCCTTTGATCATTATTTCAAAATCACAAACCCTAATGTGGCCACGTTGCTATGAATATGGCCACCCTCACAACAGAAACCTGGCTCCATCACCAGCTCTGTAATGCTGGGCACATCCCCTGAACTCTCCCGGCATATTTTCTCATCTATGAAATGAAAAGTACGGATTCTCTAATTTCATGAGTGTACATCTGTCAAGTTTACTAATACACAGAATGCAGTTATGAAAGACCCAAGAGGTGAGATTAGAGAGGTGGTGTAAACGAGGATGACTAAATGAAGCATGACGTTAGACAGCGTCATGGAAGAACCTCGGGTGGGCAGAGGAACACACTGTCCTAAGCCATCACAATGACCGTGACTATGTTATTTCTAGTTCTTTAGCATTGACTCAACAGTGTTGACCTTAAAGAAACAGTCAGGCAATCTGCTGAGTTGGTAAGAGAATGACAAAAACACTGAGTGCCTACTATGTGCCAAGCACTGTATGAAATCCCCTCATGGGAAATTGGTTTGAAAACTGGATTCCATTTCCTACTTTTCCAATAAAGAGCACCCTTGTTTTCTAACCTACAACCTCTGACACCTGCCACAGGGATGGCAATTTCTTTTTCCTGCAGAATGTAAGCTTTATAGAAAGTAATGTAAGATCAAAACGAGATAGAGCTGTAGAATTTGAATCATTGAAAGTCTCTTTCTTTAGAGAGAATTTAGAGGCTGGTCCCTTCCTCTCACCCAGGAGAAAACAGGCCCAGGTAGGTGAGCCATACAGCTGGCTAGAGGCCACGGCAGGACCTCTCAGGCCTCCTGACTAGTGTGTGACCTGCTTTTCTCTGCTCTTGACTGTCATCCAAGCATGCTTTCTGCTCAGTACTTGGTCAGGCTCTCTGCTTCCAATAAATCACAAGTTCATTATCTTTGCACATGAAGTCTAGTTGGCTCATTTGTTCCAGCTTATTTTTATATTACCTTTTAAGCAAGTGTGTTCCCTGTTAGACACTAATAGAAGAGTATTTTTAATACAGGTTGTTTTCCTCCTTAAATCTCAACACCTGCTGATGTTTCGCTGTCAGGATATTAGTCACTCTTTCTGTGCTGGTGTGACTCAGTATCAGACCATCTGGAAGCTCAAATTCACATTTCCAGCCTGGATCCACCAGTGACCCATGAGGTGAAGCCTTTAGCCAGGGTTCAGCTTGATAAGGAAAAAAGCATGGCCTTCTTTTTCCACTTAGGGTCACTAAGGTTAAAAAAGAAAAGGTAATAACGAAAGACTGTGTTGCATGTACATAATTAATTTCTAATTGAAATTATACATCAAATGTTGGTGGCCATAATGATTGTTTGTCATGATTATTTTTAAAATGAACACATCATTACATAGTGCCCTTCCCCCACTGCTGTAAAGGCAAGCAGGCCACTCTAACTACAAGAAGACATTCCCTGCCTCCGTCATTTTAGCTCCGCCACCTCTGTCACCTTGAACACGTCATTGAACTCTCCTGGCACATTTTCTCATTGAGGAAATGAAAGGTCTGGGCCATTTAATTCCTAATTCCATGTCTGAAAATATGTCAAGTTTATTAAAACGCAGGATGCAATGTCTAAAAGTCGAAGGAGTAATAAGGAGGTGGTATGGGAATAGGACGAGCAACCTAAGAAATCAGAAATGGGGAAAGGAAAAAGAGGAGAAGGGGGAGGAGGGAAAGGCAGAAGGAAGGGGCAGGAAGGGGAAGAAGAGAACCCCCAGCCTCTCGCTGGATTACTGAATAGGTCTGAGGCAGCACTGACATATTTGCAGTTTCAAAATAACACACTTAAGGAATGTGTCTGGATACTGGCTCTTTTAACTAGAAAGTTCAAGTCCAAGACGGGAACACAGAATTGTAAGTATTCAATGTGCGGGCCAGGGTCCAGAAAAGTCCTCCCAAGAGTGTTCCTATGCCCACCCCTGTTTCCACATTTTCTCTCCTTTCTGGGTTCACAAGAGGGTATTAACAAGGACATACTCAGGGACAGAAATCATTCTCCATGCTTTACTATGCATTCATTTAAGCCTTGCAAGAACCCAAGGATGTAGGTACTGTTAATAACTCTATTCTACAGATCGGGAATTTGAGACACAGAGAGGTTAAGTAGTATATCCAAGGCCACACAGCTGTCAGGTGGCAAAGCAGAATTCAAGCTCAGTTCAGCTGCAATGTCTGTGCTCCAAACATCTCGGCTGTCTGGAATCAGATGTTCCTATGTCTCCACATATGAGACGGCTGACCTTGGGTACATCTTTAAAACAACTAAGCCATTAGGAATGTACTAAATAACACTGAATTATACACTTTAAAAATGGTAAAAATAATAAATTTCATGCTCAATGTATTTATCACAATAAAAAGGTTAATTCTCTCTCTTTCAAAAAAATGAAAAAAGTAAATAAACCAAGCCTCATCTTTAATCTGAGAACCACAAAACCCATTTCTCTGGGTTACTGTGGTTATTAAGTGTGTATGATACTCAGTATATATGAAAGGCTTAATTTTTTTCTCTTTCCCTTGGAAGTCTCAAGTTAGGTCTCTCCGTTTTGCAGCCTACAGAGCTGTAACGCTTCTTATGGTAATCCCTTGTTCCTTCTCCTTTTTCATTGTGGCTGATCTGGGAACCTGATTTATCATACATTGATTCATCTGGGCATAGAAATAGGTACTTATTTTTCCTGGGGTTTGTGAGTGTGTGTGTGTGTGTGTGTGTGTGCGCGCCCGCACGTACACACTGTGGGAAACCATATTTTCATATGTACTGAATAAATGGATCCTTCTCAAATTTTAGCATTTGCTACCTGAAAAAAAACCCCCAGAAATCCTGTTTTTTCTAATTTGATAAGCAGAAGTTTCCAGCTGTTATTCTTTCGATCTAGCCAAATACTCCACTCAATTTGAAATTAGTTTTCTTTAGTTTCCAGAGTCCTGACTGATATGCCAGAATTGAACTCTCTTTCTTCCTGATATCTTAACTACTTGGTGCTATCCACATTTAGAACATTTTAGAGTTTTCTTTTGTGACAAAAGAGACAAGTTTTGGAGGAAAAAAAATCATTCTTTTCCATCATCTATGGTTTATTTAAAAGACTTAAAGTAAATGCCTTACCTAAGTTCAGTTGAATTTTAATCCTTAAACACCAACTCTGTATTTTTATTGGCATGTCCTAGATCTCCATTTTCCTATGGCTGACCCCTTGAAAAGAAAAACCTTATTTCTGGGGATAGTTCATCTACAAGCACTAGGGATAATAATTTTATTGAAAATAAATTTTTGTGAAAATTGAAAATAATTTAATTAACAAAGAAAACAAGTTGATAGAATTAGGAAAAAAGGATTTACCTTTTATGCCATAAATGAATATCATGAATAACCATACATCAGTAATTTTTAAATCTATATTAAACACATCAGTTTTTGGAAAAAAAATGTTAAAAAGCCAATATTGACACAAGAAGAAACAGAAACCTTGAATGCACCACCTACTAAAAATAATGAAATTATACGCAGAAGGTCTTTTCCTTCCAAAATAAAGCCCTAGTTCAGATAACTTTATGCCAAACTTTATTTTTTTATTGAAGTATAGTTGACACACAATATTGTATTAGTTTTAGGTGTACAACATATAATTTGATTATTATATACATTACAAAATGCTTACTATGGTAATTGTAGTCACCAGACAACATTATTACAATATTATTGATTATACTCCCTGTGCTGTACTTTTCATCCCTGTGACTTATTTATTTTATAACTGGAAGTTTATACCTCTCATTTCCCTCTTAAACTTTAAAAGAACCAGTAATCTTGATCTCAGATAAATTCTTCTAGAGCACAGGAAAATAAGGAAAGCAGCCCAATTCATTTTATGAGGCTATGAGTTATACCAAAACACAGTAAGGATATATAAGAAAAAAAAAAAAACTTACAAACTCAGTTCATAGAATAGACCCAAAAATCCCAAATAATATATTGGCTAGATAAACCCAATCCAATATTAAAAAATGTATCATAGTCAAATAGCACTTTTTTTCCCAAAAAGCAAAATAAATCTTTTTTTAAAATTTTTTTATTTTATTTATTTGACAGACAGAGATCACAAGTAGGCAGAGAGGCAGGCAGAGACAGAGAGAGGGGGAAGCAGGCTCTTCGCTGAGTAGAGAGCCTAATACAGAGCTCAATCCCAGGACCCTGGGATTCCTGAGCCAAAGAAAGAGGCTTTAACCCACTGAGCCACCCAGGCACCCCAAAATAAATATTTTTAAAATGCCGTTTAATTCATGTTAATGAACCAAAGGGGAAATTACATGTTCACCTCAACAGATACTGGAAAAACTTTAATGACTGTCAATATCAACATCAGTTTTTTAAAAATTAAAACAACAAATAGGAAAGAACTTCTGTGACCTGAAACAAAGCTACTTACCTACCAAAGATATAAAGCAAGAATTACACATAATTTAAAAATTTTTTTTCACTCTTTTCCTTTAATGTTAGAAAAAGAAAGTATGACTTCTCTTTTCATTGTTATTACTCATAGCATTTGTGGAAGATCATAATACTCTTTCTAATTATTCCCTGTCTTCTCTGCCAGTCTCATTTCTAGAGAGCTGTATCCTGGGATCCTTCCCTCAGCAGAGTGGACTTCCTACTCCATTGTTACCAAGTTGGGCCAGGCCACACCCAACAAGAAGCTTGAAGAGTTACTTCAGCCATTGATCCTTTCCTTTTTCCATTAGAAGTCTCTTCCTTTCTCTCTCTCTCTTTCTCTCTCTCTTTTAAGATTTTATTTACCTATTTGAGAGAGAAAGAGCACAAACAGGGCAGAGGCAGAAGGAGAAGCAGACTCCCTGTCGAGCAGGGAACCTGATGTGGGGCTTGATCCCAGGACTTCCAGATCATGACCTGAGCCAAAGGCAGATGCTTAACTGAGTCACCGAGGAGCCCCTACAAAGCAATTTCTGATAGGAGCTGCTTCTTCCACTTGAGTCACTAAAGAAGGGAGACAGAGTTGCAGCCAACTGCAACCAACTTGCTACTGATGGGTAAATATGATCAAGAAATCAAACTTGGGATGCCTGGGTGGCTAAGTGGGTTAAAGCCTCTGCCTTCGGCTCATGATCCCAGGATCCTGGGATCGAGCTTCTCATCTGGCTCTCTGCTCAACAGGGAGCCTGCTTCCCCTTCTCTCTCTGTCTGCCTCTCTGCCTACTTGTGATCTCTGTCTGTCAAATAAATAAATAAAATCTTAAATAAATAAGAAATCAATCTTGATTTTGTAAATCTCGAGATATGGGAATGTTTCTTATCATGTCATAACTTAATTAAAGCTGACCAATACAGTTCTAAAGGAGTGTTTCAACATGAAACATCTTCTAAATTAGATATAAGGAGTGAAAGAGAAAAGACAAAATTTTCATAACGATTTACAATAAAACCCCAAGAAATGCAAAAATACTATTAGAACAGTAAATTTCAAGGAGGTTCCAGAATACAAAAATCAGCCAAAGCATCAATAACTTAAATCAGCAAAAACTTGCAAACAATACTCATCTCTCAAAGAAATGGACCATAATTCCTTATCTCTTATGTTTGGGCTGTCCATAGTGACTTCCTTCCAAAGAGGACCAGAAAAAGGGAATAAGAAGAATGACTTTACAGGGGAGGAACCCAACAACCACCACCTCAGCTGAGTGATCAAGGTTAACATCAAGACTAAGTCATGTTGGGACTTCTATTATCTTCTTCACAAAACCCACAAACCAAGCCTAATCATAAGGCAAACATCAGTCAAATCCTAATTGAGGGAAGTTCTATGAAATGCCTAACCAGTTTGTCAAAGTCATCAAAAATAAAGAGAGTCTAATAAATTGTCACAGCCAAGAGGAACCCTAAGGAGGCATCACCACTAAATGTAGTTGGTATCCTGGAGAGAATCCTGGAAGAGAAAAATGGCTCTGGGTAAAAACTAAGGGGATCTGGATAAAGTGCAGACTTTAGCTAATAATGATATATTAATATCAGTGTATTACTTGTATGAAATACGCCAGACTAATGTAAGATGCCAACGATCGGAAAAACTGGGTGTTCTGTACTATCTTCTTAACTTTTCTGGAAATCCGTAACTATTCTAAAACATAAAGTTTATTTAAAAGGTGCTAATAGCAATAACCAACTAGCAAATGTAATAGGAAATAAAATACCACTTGCAACAGCAACAAACTGTAATCTGAGACAGACGTTTTCCAATTTTTAAATTTTAGGACACATTTACACACTGGGAAGTTATTTGAAGACCCTAACACTAAGAATGATAAATTTAAATTAAATATTAAGCATTATAATAAAGTTATTACATATAACCTGAATAATATTATTAAATAAAAAATAGCTGTTTTTCCAAAAAATTAGTAAGAATGGCATTGGAATTTTTGGAAATCGCTAACATTTGGCTAATTGTCAATAACTGCTTCTGTATTCAGTCTATTATATCACATGTCATTTAGCTTCTGGAAAATGAGACTAAAAAATAAATAACTTCTTAATATAATTCTGAAAATTATTTTGATCTTGCAGGCTCCTTGAGAGGGTATCAGGGATCCCTAGGAGCTTCTGGACCACACTTGAGTACCACTGATAAATAAACACATCTGACACTGAACAAAACAATTTTTGACTCTATTAAGGGATACAACAAAGACCCGAATAAATTGGAAAATAAATCATTTTCATGGATAGGTTGAAACATTTTTTAAAGTAAATTTCTTTCTCAAAATTGCTCAATGTATAAAAAAAAGTTGCAATCAAAATTCCAGCAAGATTTTTTTTCTTGGGCAGAGGTGGTGAGAGAATTTAACAAATCATTCAAAGATGAAAATGTTAAAACATAAATAACAATTTTTTTAGGGAGAGAAAAAATATCTTATAGGACCACTTAGTTTTATGAAAAACTATTAATTTGTATGTTAAAGTGCTCTGTTCTCATCTTCAGAATGTAGTTCTAAGAAGTTGTGTAACTAAGGGTAAATTACAAAAACATTGGCTGAAGAGTTGCTCTAGAAAAAATGTATTAAATTATAGTGTCAGTACACCTACCCTTTGCCTCCAAAGGCAGAAAATTGTACATTGGGAGCTGGAATTCTCTAGGGCAATACCAGTGGATGGGTAAGATAAAATGGTTTTCCAGTTTAGACATTTTTTTCTTTGAAAATGTCATCTAATATTAGAGACAGGGCATCAGGACATGACTCTGATTTCCTCGTACTTCTGACTCAAACAAAGCTGTAAAGTCTAGTCAAATCCCTCGGTTGAGGGCTTGGCTCTAACCAGTAGAGCCTGGAGAGGCCCCACACAGCTTAACCAAGCATTCCATCAACTGCAACCAACGAAGCAGGGATTCTCATCAGAATTCTAGAAGGCTTGCACTGGATCAGTACTGTCCACTTGCAAGGCCCTTCTTTAGCTGTGCCATGGATCCTTCCAAAGTGTACCCACCCTCTGCACACATGGGGAAAACGGTCTTTCAGGAAGTTGGTTCCATTCCTCTTCTGATTTGGTATCAGCAAATGAGGAAATGGCTTTCCTCCCGACCACCAGAGCCAGCTCCCACTTTGGAAATTCCCTCCGACTTTGATGAACATCACCACTTGCCCAAGATTTGACTTGAATTCAGTGTTACCTTCCAACAGGAGTCTTAAAATGTATCAACACCTTATCAACTAATTTATGTAATATACTTAAGGTCGTATTCGATGAAAAGCCAAATATATTTCTATGCAAGATCCTTTTTCAAGAGCAAGCCACTACTTTTAATTACACTAATGAAGCTCATAACCATAATTGTTAATTGTTGTCTTTTATATTTACTAGGAAAGAAGAAAAAGTTAGACCAAACCATTTTCATTTTACTTTTCGTTTTCATAGATTTGAATTTGAAAGCCATCTGGCCAGGTGCTGAATATCACATATCACCCAGACATTCACGAGGGCCATCTGTGCTACTTCTTGATTCTATGTGCTATTACTTGGTTCTATTCACATTTAAGGAGAAAGGTAATGTTTTCTTTCCATACCAGTCTGTTTCAGGTGCCTATCACCTTCCTTGACATGTAGTAGCTGCTCAATAAATGTTTTGTGAATGACAGAATGAATGAACAAGCTTGTAAATAGTTTGTCTTCTTTCAGTTCCAGAAAACCAAGATGGAGAGAGAATAAGTAACTTGCAAGTATTTTCAAATGCAATACATATTTTGTTAAAAGTCCATTCTAATTAGGAGGGAGGAAAAAAAGTTAGCCTAAAAACTTTGTGCCAGCTTCATCTAAGATACCATTTAGGTAAATTTGGGGATGAGGAGAGCTCTTGAGCTGCAGAGTATCATCAAAGACTTGTGGCAGAATTTATGAAATTCTCCTGAGTCTTGACACCTGAGTGTTTCTAATCAAAGCTGTCCCCCAAGAACATTAAATGACTTGGCAAGGGCTTCTCACATTTGCAAAATTTCAAAACTACAATAGATATAAGCAATTATTTGTAATTCTTATTTTGTATTCCACTGTGTCTATTTGGAAACAAGCATCATCCCTTGACTATGACCTTATATCAGCCTGAGACAAATATTAAAAAAAAAAAAAGGTAGAGTGAACTAGACATGAAAAATAGAGCATTCATTCAGTAATCCACTGGCTTTCTGGAGATCCACCTGCCACCTAGAGGTACAAGGAGGAGTGACTGATGCTCTCTGACCACACAGGTGGCTCAGGGCCCGATGGGAACACAGACATCACCACAAAGCCACTAACAGTCTGTATTTGGGTCTGATGCAGGAGCTCTCTCAACCTGTTTCCTGACCTACAAAACTGAGGGAAGTGACAGTACCTCCCTCTTAGAACTGCTGTGAGATTAAATAAGGCATAGAAGGCTTAGCGCTGCCTGGCACGTAGTCATTTATATCAGTCAGAATGGTTTTGCTTTTAAGGGGCAGAAAACCTGGCTTAGATCATGTAAATATTTGTTATTCTGTTGACAAGAACTCTGGAGATGACAGGAACTCCCTTCACTGTTTAACAATCACATGGGATATTATCCAGAATCTCTAGAACTCTCTTGACCTGCCTTCCCAGTGTAGAAATGGCTGCTGATGCTCTGAACTGGGACTTCTCATGTGCCTCTCCATTAACAATGATGAGTAGGTCTTTCCTGAGAAGCCCAATAGATTTCTTTGATACTTCAGTGGCCAGAGGTATGTATAAAATGCTTTAGCATAGGCTAGCACATACTAAGTAATCAATGCACTTTAGCTATCATCATCAGTATTTTTTTTTAAAGATTTATTTATCTGGGACACCTCGGTGCATCAGTTGGTTAAATGTCTGCCTTCAGCTCAAGTTATGATGTCAGGGTCCTGGGATTGAGCCCTGTATTGGGCTCCCTGCTCAGTGGGGAGTCTGCTTCTTTCTCTCTCCCATTGCCCCTCCCATACTCAATCAATCCCTCTCTCTCCCTCTCTCTCAGATAAATAAATAAAACAAAAGATTTATTTACTTATCCAAGAGAAAGAAAGAGAGTGGGGTAAGGACAGAGGAAGAAGCAGACTTCCCACAGAGTATGGAGTCCAACTCAAGGCTCGATCCCAGGACCCTGAGATCATGACCTGAGCTGAAGCCAAGAGTCAAACACTTAACCGACTGAGCTACCAAAATGGCCCCATCATCATCAATATTATAATTTCTACAACTTTGCAAATAAAGAGGCAAAACATAAGTAGTTTCTTCTTATAAGACATCTCTCAGCTTCTAGATCTGTTTATTCTTTTCTAAGGTCTGACATAAAAAGAAAAAAGAATGGATCACAGAGCATGGGAGTGAATTGGAGTAAGTTAAGGTATTCTATGGGATAGTGAAAAGGAAGGATAATATTGAAAGTAGGTAAACCAAGATGTGGTAGGTACAGTAGAGGGAGTTTAGCAAAGTTGGATAAAGCATAGAATCATAGACCATCAGCTCTGAAAGTTCTTCTTATTATCCAAATAGGAAAACCAAGGCCCAGAGAAGTGAAATAATTTATTTAGTGTAATATGGAATTTAAACTAGAAATCAGGTCTCCTGAAGCTTATGCTTTTAAAAAAAAAATTGTTACAAAAATGCACTTCAAAGATAAGGGAGAAAAAAAATACATAAAATAGACTCTTATTATCTGTGGAATGGATTGCTGTCAATCTGACATATTTTTATCCCTCCATCCTGGAAGGGATTGCTAAATAAGTTTTCTGATTATTGACAACAGAGAATTCCAAAGTTTCTTTGGTTGGTTGAATGGCACAAAAGTCTGGTAGACATAACTTGCTTGCAAAAGACTCCCAAATCTATCATGTATGTTTAATCACAAGCCGAACTTTTGATTCCTTGCCCCTGGTAACAAAGGGGAATCTCTAATTTAATACTCAATAGGCTATCTGGGTTCAAATTATGGTTTGTTTTTCTTTGAAAAAGTCCAGTTTCTTTGTCCCTCTGGAAATAGAAACAGCCATGCAAATCATGTCATTGACTGATGAAGGGATAAAGAAGAGGTGATATATATATGATATATATTACATATATAATATATATAATGGAATATTACACAGCCATCAAAAAGAGTGAAACATTGCCATTTGCAATGACATGGATGGCACTAGAGGGTATTATGCTAAGCAAAATAAGTCAATCAGAGAAAGACAAATATCATATGATTTCACTCATATGTGGAATTTAAGATACAAAACAGAAGAACATAGGGGAAGTGAAGGAAAACTAAAATAAGATGAAAGCAGAGAGGGAGAAAAACCATAAGAGACTCTTAACTCCAGGAAACAAACTGAGGGTTGCTGGAAGGGAGGGAGGTGGTTGGATGGGGGAACTGGATGATGAGCATTAAGGAGGGCATGTGATATAATGAGCACTGGGTGTTTATGAGCCTGATGAGTTACTGAATTCAACCTCTGAAAAAAACTAATAAAACACTCTATGTTAATTGATTTTAAATCTTAAAAAATCATAATACAATTATATCTAATAGTTTATATTTGACTGTGATTTAGCAGTTTGTCCATGGACTGGGTACATATACAATAGATGAGAAGCGAATCATGTTATGATGAAGCAAATGCTAGCTCAATATAAATAACATAAATATCTGATCATCTTTGGATTCTAAAAAGATGAGATAAACTTGAATATCGAGAGACACAAAACACAGTGGCACATCAGAGATAATGGCCACCAGTGCTAAATCCTTAGCAATAATAATAATAGCTAATACATAATTAGCACCTTCCACTAGTCAGATATTCTGCTAAGACTTTGACACACATTATCTGTTGCATTGAACACTCACAACGACCGTCTGAGGTAGGGACAGGTATTGCCAACCCTACCTGGTAGATGAAGGAAACTGAGGTCCAGAGAGCATCACCCAAGTGCAAAATGATTTGAACAGATTCAATTGTATATGATAGACACCAGACCTCAGTGGCTTAACCAAATGAGTTTAATCTTATGTAAGATGAAATCCAGAGAATTCAGGGCTCATCCCTCAGCTCAGTTTCCTTCTAGCTCCCAGCTGTACCATCCTCTGCCTATGGCTGTTGTCCTCAGGGTCAGGAGATGGCTGCTCCCTCTATGGGTAATGCACTTGTCATGAAGCAGGAAGGAGAAAAGTAAGGGACAAAGGACATGCCAACTGTGTGTGTTCCTTGTATCAAGAAAATGGCAGCTTTTTCAGTAGAATTCTGTTTATAACTTGTCGACCAGAACAGGTTAACACAATGACTCTAGCTACCAGGAAGTATGGAGATGAGAGTATTTTGAACCTAGCATATTGTTGCCCTAAACAAAACCAGGGTTCTGTTACTAAGAAGCAAAGAATGAGTATTGGGTAGACAATTAGCAGTGCCTGTCACGAATCCAGATGGCTATTGGATACTAAAGCTTAATAAATAAATGTGTACATAACCTCTACGCCAGCACGAAAATCAGATATTCTGTCCCCACTCCAAAAAAGTTTGAGGCCAACTTGTCACTTGAGTGAGAGTTTTCGTTACACTGCCTCTTCTGAAAATCCAGCCCCCGGGGCACAGAGGGAGGAGGCCCAAACAGTGTCCGGGCCCTATAATCGCCACTTGCCTCCCATACCCTTTGTCAATGCAGTAAATGACCATCAAGCCTTCTGCTCCCTGATGACCAAACACCGAAAATAATTTTCTTTGAGAAGACTTTGTTCAAGCTAATTTGTGAGTAAAATTTCCTAAGGACAGCAGTGAAAGGCCTGATAATGAGGAAGTCTTCAAACTCAGGGGAACGGATGAGACCTGTTCTCAGAGTTACCATACACCATTAATCAATTGTTACTAGGCAGAGTCACGGAGCCCAGATAGAGGTCAGCAGATCACGTGACCCATGGCCTGCCAAACTGCCAGTGTCCTGCTGCTTCAACTAAAGCAGAAGTGACTTTGTAACTCTTCCCACTTGGCAGAATTCACAACCTATGCCGATTTCTTATATTCACCGTTAAGTTCAGACTGTAGCGAGCCACAGTGTAAGACAAAATAGAAAGCTAGAGTTGGGGGCCGATGGGTGGGGACTGGGGAGTCACCAAGTAAGAAGGGTAAATTGGTCTTACAGTTTACAAGAAAAACAAATTAGAAATAAAAATTACATGTAGCATACTACACAATTTAATTTAATGTGTCCTTATTTGAAAATTCTAAGTACTTTTTCTCATTATTTTCAATAAGCATTTACATTTAATCTTGTCTCTTTTTTTCCAATCCAAACCACATATGCTGTACTTCATCGTTTTCCACAGAGCACAGTATTTTGATTTTTCAGGCATTTTCTAAACCAGATGCCATTATTTCAGACTCGTAACAGATCTCGCTCTTCATTGACTTCTGTTCAATACTGTTTGTAGGGAAGCACTTTATTTGTAAGTATGTTTAACTGGTTTTGAAAGTAGATACATAAACATCTCAACATCTCTCTATTTCTTTCTTTTTTTTAAAAGATTTATTTATTTGACAGACAGAGATCACAGGTACGCAGGTAGGCAGAGAGAGAGAGAGAGAGAGAGAGAGAGGAGGAAGCAGGCTCCCTGCCGAGCAGAGCACCCAATGCGGGGCTCGATCTCAGGACCCTGAGATCGTGACCAGAGCCGAAGGCAAGCGCCCCAACATCTCTCTATTTCTAATGTTAGCAATACTTCAAGTCCAAATTCCTTGTTGGTTCATTCTTCCACCAATTCTAAAATTTTCTTAACACAAAAAAATATGAAAAAATTAAATAAAAATTAAAAATATGAATTAAAACAAAAAGTAAAATTACTTATTTTAGGGAACCAGGTAATTTTTATTTTATTTTATTTTAATTTAATTTAATTTTATTTTATTTATTGATGATTCCCTTCTATCTTGGTTCAGCCTGTTCTTTTTAGTCATACTTGGGACAAGGTACTAGGCAATGACCACAATTAATGAAAATACACAAAAGGACATCCAGAGAAACAAATAGAACAATGTTAAGTTTCTGTTTCCATATCAGTTTAGATATGGGACAATTAGTGTTATTTCATTATATACGTGGAAGCTCTCAGTTTTAATTCCTAAAATAAGAGAAGTCCTCTATTTTGTCAAATAAAAACTTTTCCCTGTTATACCAAGGCAGAAAAATCTATGTAGCTCTAATTCACCGTGATAAAAGGTGAAGAGGCATAATGACTAATTCAGGATCCTTGCTGTCTGTTTTTGTTTAGGCTAACTCTTTTGTAACATCACCTCTTTTTTAAGTTCTGGAAGTCAGAGAGCATGTTAGATGAAATACTTAGGAATCTTTCTGGACAGGGGCAAAAGATAATCAAAAGCTAAATCTTGCATGCATTTTGACCAGCAATTCCACTCTTAGGAATTTACATTATAAAAATAACCAGAAAAGTACATTTAAGAATATACAAGATATATTCATCATATTAATCACAAAAAAACATCCACAATAGTGAAATTTGGAAGTACCAAATTTGGAAGTACCAAAAATGTCCTAACACAATGAATTGGTTAACACAATGAATTATGATGGTACAAAAAAATTCTACGTAAGCATTTAACATGGCATGATATAAACTATTTGTCGATTTGGCAAAGATATACACATTCATTGTGATAGGGAAAAAAAATCAATGTAAAGAACAGCGTGTTCAGTGTGGCTCATTTTTCCCAAGAAAGTGCAAAATATAATATGCAAAGAAAAATGTATGAAAGGATATGCTCCAAAATGTAAACAATGGTTGTCATTGGGTTATTAGGTCATAGATAATTTCCACTTTTTCCACAATAGACAAGTCATGTCAAGGTCTTAGCATAAGATCTGACACAAGAAGGGTCTCAATATGTTTTAGGTATTATTATTATTAGGGTTTTAGCTCTGCTGGCCATTGCATCTGATATGTTACTGTGTTTTGTCCTTTTCTAAGTAATTTCTTTTTCTTTTATTTATTTTTTTAAACAATAATGCAAAAACTATGTGAGAAGCGATTTCCATTTTGAGAAAAAAAAATGTGGGGGGAGGTTTGGAGAAAGGTTCCTGCACCAGTGCCTGCCTTCCCATCTGGGTTAGTGACATGCGTGCAAAGGGCCTCAAGACTGAAGAGGAGGGAAAGCGAGAAGGAAGGCTTTACCACACTAAATGAAAAGCAAACAATATGCATATCAGCATCGTAAGATGTACCACTCTGCTGGGAAAAACCAAGACAAAAGAATTATCGGACACAACAGTTCAAAGCATATTGCACCTGTCAAAACGTCTGTCATCTTCTATAGAAAGGCACCATTCTAAGAGAGAAAAGGGAAACTTAAGCAAAGTCACTCAGGAACAACAGCTTACTTTGTCTCCTTCCTCTGGCCAACTCCTCCATCTGAAAGCCATTTAGCTCTGTGCTAAAGATTGCCTGGAAGGACCAAACAATAGGAAGGTCTCTTTCATTGTCAAGGACAGTTACACTTTGAAGATGACGCTCAAAAGAGGTTAAAATGGGTCAACAAGCAATTGTTGGGCTTATGCAAGGACATGTGAAGAGAATATTGTTAAAGTCACACACAAAAAAAATCGCAATCTCAAAGAATTCAACTTTAACCTAGAGGAGGTGTGGGAAGGAAGGAACTAACACGCAATACTGACTTCATCCCAAAGAAAAATTGGCGGGGGGAGGGGGATGCGTTAATAGACAGTTTCGGGATGGTCTTTGCCATTTCGAACCTCTTGTCAGGTTGCCTATTAGAAACATAAGTCATTTGGGGCAAAGTGGGGAAAATGTAATTATTTGTTTTTTAAATGATGTAAAATGTGCAAGGGGTGCTAATTCCCTGCAGGCTATAACGTTTGTAAAAATGATATTTTCTGGGTGCACTTTAGGAGACGAGTGTAGCATTTAGTCAGATGACAGGTAAATGGCAGAGGGTGAGTGTATTTAAAGGGCAGTTATTACTTTTGTACAATTTCTTAGACATCCTTAAAAGGAGAGCCTAGAAACCCTTCTGAGAGGAGCTGGTCTAGAGAGAAGCACTACGTTTGTGGCCTGGCTCCGCCTTGCACAAGTCACGTGACTTTGGACAAGTGCCCTAACCTCGGAAAGCTGTTCCCGCCTGTGGGAAAGGGGATAACCACAGTAAACCATGGGAGTAAGGGAGGATTAATGCAGACAGCCTCCAGGAGGAATGAAAACATATGCCTACCCAAAAACTCCCAAACAACCGTTTTAGCAGCATCATCCAAGATAACCAAAAAGTGGGAATAACCCCAATGTCCATCAACTGATGAACGCAGAAACAAAGTATGGCCTAGGCACATAATGAAATATTGCTTGGCCATGAACAGGAATGAATGCGACACATGCTACCACATGGATGAATCTTGACAAATTACGTAAAATGGAAAAAGCCAGCCACAAAACACCACATATTATATAATCCCATTCATATTGAATTCCCTGAATAGAGAACTGTGTAGGAGCATAAAGGAGATTAGTGATCATTTAGAGCCAGGAGGGGAGAAGATAATAGTTAAGGGTATAGAGTTCCTATGTGAGCTGATAGAAATGCAAAACTATTTGTGAAGATGGTTGCACAGATCTGTGAAAATACTAAAAAGAAAAAAAAAGGAACACTGTAAAGAGGACTTGCAGGATATGTGAATTATACCTTAATAAACATATTAAAAATAAATAAAAGAAGCCAAGCAAGAATGACAGTCAGAGCTTCAGGATAAAAACAAAATAAAGGATACAAAAAAGAAAGGAGGGTGGAGATACACTGTCGTAAAGGAATCAGAACAGTACTTGGCCCATAGTAAGTACTCACAAAACAATAACTATCAGTATTATTTTTATGAATAAATAGAAATCAATGTGCATAATTTTGGAAAAGAGTATTTCTAGGTAGTCTAATTGAAATTTCCATTTTAATCTTAAATTATTCATCTCTAAAGATTTTTTTAAATTCAAGTGTATCCCTTTAAATCTAAAGGCAGTCTATGACTAGCCTATTTAAAAAGAAAATTTTAGGGGCACCTGGGTGGCTCAGTGGGTTAAGCCTCTGCCTTCGGCTCAGGTCATGATCTCAGGGTCCTGGGATCGAGCCCCACATCGGGCTCTCTGCACGGCAGGGAGTCTGCTTCTCCCTCTCTCTCTTCTCTCTGCCTGCCTCTCTGCCTACTTGTGATCTGTCTCTCTGTCAAATAAATAAATAAAAAAAAAAGAAAATTTTAAATGAAATACAGCTTCTTCTCTCCTTTAAAGAGTTTGCCACTTAAGTATATCAAATTATTTATGATTGTCAAGTCTTATCACTTTAGAAGTTGACTAGCTACAGAATCGAACATGAGAAAATTGAGAAAGGCCATTCATTCTGAAATACACTCATAATTGGATTCATTCTTTAAAAAAAACAACTCTTTGAACCATTTTTCAAAGGTCATACATATTATGCCTAGATTTTAAAAAAAAGACAGTTTGTTGTGGTTATCAATATTCAAAATCTCAAACAATTCAAAAAGATGAAAACAGTCAAATTCACTCATTTCTCCTGCAAGAACTCAAGTCTTTTCTCCCCCACATACCAACATACATATTTATTCATAAATCTACAGGTATATTTCACTTTGTAAAATAAATGATCTATGTTTTTGGCCTTGCTCAAAGATGGATTTACTAAAAAAAATAAATAAATAAAACTTAAGCTTCTGAGCTTTTCATCTGCAAAGGTCTTTCCCAGCCTATCTAACAACATCCATAATTTTGCATTATTTTCCTTAAAAAGATCCCCTCAAAATGTATAACCTCCAGGCCCCATAAAAGTGTATATGTTCCTTACTTAACAACAAGGAACTTCTAATCATTTCCATCATTCCCATCATTACTTTCCATCACATTCACTACCTTGTTCTTTCAAATCCCCCATCCTTCAAAATCAAGTCCAAATCCTGCCACAGGAAGCCTGTGACAGCTCCAACTTGGACTGACTTCTCCCTTCTATAAGCTCCCACTGTATTTATCTGTTAGAGAACTTCAAAATCCTTTTTCCAAAACCCCCCAGGTTGAGTTTGAGAATTTAAATGTTTTTGTATGTGATAGTGCATAAATTATGTATTATGTAATGGTGCACAAATTATGTTTCATGTAACACTATCCATTAGGGTCCAAGGTAACACCCTATTATGTATTATGTAATGGTGCACAAATTATATTTCATGTAACACTATCCATTAGGGTCCAAGGTAACACCATAATTAAATATATTAATGTATCTTTATCAAAATACATGACTGTTCACACTAAGTGAGACAAAGCTATAAATTGCCTTACTCCAATCCGGGTCATAGCCGATGCCAAATGAGTTATAAAAGAAATTTCAATCTTCTGAAATTTGGGATTTCTGAATGATGATTAAAGGACTATAGACCTTAACATCATCATGTCATTATTTCATGTCTCACTCCTTAGGTTTTACTTCACCAAAATGGCTTTCACCACTATGTTCTAAAGAATACCATGAGTATTCAATAAATTTGATAGAATGAATGAATGAAAGAACTGAGTCTTAGACCAGGTAGAACTTGTCAAGGAAAATAATTCTGTACTTTTTAGTCAATATCCCCAACACCGAGGCCAGTGCCTGGCACCTGGGGAATGCCCAATAAATGCAGTTGAATGAAGTCACACTTCTCAAATAGGACTACCTAGGACAGTAAGCACCCAATAAACACTTTACAATTACTCATCCCAGTATCACTGACTTAAAAATCAGATTGATTCCCATAGAAGTAGGAAAACACAGGGTGATGAGTATGGAGGAAGTGGTAGGAGAAAAAGCCCAGACATAGCGACAGGCTTGTACTGAAGTCCTGATGTAGGGGCTTGCATTTCATAATGACCTTGGCCTGTGCGGGAGGGATGCCACCCACCTTCTGGATACTGGAGAATCTTTCTTAATGTCAACTCTTTCCCAACAACCAGCTCTTTCCTGGGTCCCTGTTTGACTGCTTGACTTCAAATCCCTAACATCTCATATCTAGTTCACAAAAACTTTGCCTTATTCCACACCTTATCTGGGTAGTTTGAGACTTTTATAGAAAGTTGGACCAAAAGATGGCACGTGATGATAGAGACTGCTGACTGGCATTCTGTGCTCTCAAATGAACTTTTCCAAATTGGAGGTTCTAAATGGAATGATTTATTAATTTCTCAGCTACATACATTGTTTGTTTTTTTAAGATTTTATTTATTTATTTGACAGACAGAGATCAGAAGTAGGCAGAGAGGCAGGCAGAGAGAGAGGAAGGAAAGCAGGCTCCCTGCTGAGCAGAGAGCCGGGTGCGGGCCTCGATCCCAGGACCCTGAGCCAAAGGCAGAGGATTTAACCCACTGACCCACCCAAGCGCCCCAATGTACATTGTTTTTTAAATATGGAATGTCTGCAAGCATGTGCTGGAGCCAATCATCATTGCAACTAATTGCTTTGCTTCTGTGTTTCGGTTTCCTCATCTGTAAATGGGATACCACGACTTATCCCACAGTGCTGTGATGAAGGTAAAGAACTAGCATATAAAAGCTTCTCAGAGAGGGACATGATAGATTGCATGGTCACCAGAAGGAATACTTATGTCAGTGTGAGCAGCTGTTGGATAAGTCCTTAAAGTAGTCCTGCATAACCAATGATAATGTTTATGGCAGTTATCATTGATATTAGTCACAAAAGAACGACTTGCATTTGCATGTTCTCTTTTCAAAATGCTTTAATTCCCAAATTCAACTTTGCAGTGAACAAAAGATGTCATCGCAATTTCACAGTGATGAAACTCCAGCCAAATGATGGAGGGACACTATGTTCAGGTCACATTTACTAGAATGAATTCCTGGTTCTTTGTATCTGATGGACCCCAATACCTTCCTTAGCTCCCCACTTTCTGACATCCCATTCCCTCCACAAAGTCTGATGTCAGTGAACTCCAGCGCTGCCTTGAGAAAGTGATGTCATCTTTAATGGGCCTCAAAACCATCCACTCTTCCCTTATTTTCTGAACCTTCGTTCACAGAGATGATGGGTCAGACAAAACTATTTGATAAGTCTCTGACCCAACTTAGCTCTTCAAAGAGTTTCACCATATTAAGTGACATCAACCCACAGTTAGCAACTCCCACTCTGCACCTTGCTGTCAGGAGGAAAGGGATATAAATAGAGTTTCTATAGCTGCCTCACTTAGCGACCAATAGCATGTTATATATCATAGATGTATAGATGCTATCTGTATAAGTGGAATACACACACACAGATATATGTACACATGTCAGCTTTAACCATACAGTATGTACTAAGATAGCTTTATATATGAAATAAAATTGTAGGACATATAATAATAAAGCTCTAAAAGTTTATGTGTGTATTTGTGTCTATATACCTATACATACATACATATGTGTCTTATAACTGCTAAGGTAAAGCTTCCTCCATCAGTGAAATAGACAAAAGTAATAGTACTAAAAAAAAAAAAAATCCACCATGTCACTAAATAAATTCTTATTTACTAAATACTTAGAACAGTCCCTAATACATAATATACACTCAATAAATGTTATCTGTCATTGTAATTATTTATTTTATATATTATAAAAGGATTCTTCATTTGTAAATAATCACTCTCTAGAGTGTGTTAAGCACTTAGCTTAACACACCATTTTTAAAAAAATTATCAATATCAATTTTCCAATGAGACTTTCGAAAATTTTTTTTTGCAAAGTGGCATATTATCTTCTTTAGAAGACAATGACAATATGTGTAATCAATGTACCATAAGTTGAATCAGACACCCCTGAAGAAATATAGGCAAGCTATAAATCAGAATCTTAGTAACAATTATTTTATACCATAGGGCCTTATTCTATTCCTCAGTGACAGTACTGTAAGTAAATACATATAATTTGTATCCTAAAATTGATTCATCCTCAATTATGGCTGTTTAATTCAACATTGTTTTCAGAAATAATTGCATTGGAAAAGATTAACTACATTTATATTGGTGTGTTTGTGTATAAATTCTAATACAAAAGTAGTCATCATTCAGAAGAACTTTAATGCTTAGAGCCCATGACTCTAATAGTCACAGTGGAAATGCTCCTCATCTATCACTATCAAAACATGATCATGGCTGGACTGACTAATCTTCTCCCAATCGTGTGCACCCAAAATGAGAAAAAATAACCATAATAGCTAGTTACATTCCTCCAAAGAATAATGGGGCCCTGGAGGTATTTAATAAAGGTTGCTTTCTTTAGCTCTGATTTTTTTTTCACTACCTTTGAAAAGAAATCCTTACTTTAAACCCTACCAGTTTATATGAATTCTGGTATATTTAGAATAGAGTTGAAGCAAAGTTTTCTCATATGTGTTCCACAGGACACTAGTATTGCAAGATATTGACAGGTGTTATTTTTTAATATAGATAGATGATAGATAGATAGATAGATAGATAGGCAGACAGACATGGAACACACTTTGGGAAACTGCTTTAAAATATGGTATATCATGGTGCCTGGGTGGGTTAAGCATCTGACTCTTGATTTCAGCTCAGGTCATGATCTCAAGGCCCACGTTGGGCTCCACACTGTGCTGGAGCCTGCTTAATATTCTCTATCCCTCTGTCCCTGCACACCCCTCACCCCTGCTCTCTCTCACTAAAAAATAAATTTTTAAAAAGATAAAATACGGTATATCACATATTTCACATCTTTTGCTTGTATCCCCTTTCTCAGTTATGAATAGAATTGTTTCTTCTCTGTTGAATTTTTAGTAAATTCACTATTTTGTACTTCCACAGATGAAAGAATATATTTACTGTATTTAAAACACTTCCTACTGCTACAATTGACCATTACAGATTTCTGGTTAGTTGTTTTAGAATCAGTTCAAGCAAAGCAATAGTTTCTTTATCTGAAAAAATATCAGTTGTTCTAAACTCATAATTATATAACAAATTAAAATATCCCAGAATCAAAATTTCACATAAAGCCATGAGTTTACCCACACATTTCTTTCCAACCAAATGGCATGAAGTTGAATTTAGGATTGCCATTTGCATTCCAGGGAGCAGATGCCACTATCCCCTCAAGGAGCTACAGCAACCATCACTGATAACCTGTTTGCTCTTTTACAATAAAATCACGTTAATAAATAACTACTAAAAAATAACATATTTATTATAAAATCATTGTCTGGAAGAAGGAATGCTCTAAAGCTTCAGTATCTTTTTTAATTTTTTTAAAAATACATTACCCCCTAGAGAATGCTAAGAAATCAAATCATCCTCAAAGGACTAAACAGACTTCTAAATATTAAGCAGTTACTAGCTGTAACATTTCATTCCTATTAAAACTTTGAGACTTAAATTTGGACTTGTAGACTTGATAAGTCTTGAATATAGGCATACTCTATACAATAATTTAAACTGAGTGGGGGGGAAATGCAGTAGGAGTTATAAACTCCACTTGTTAGACTCTCTGAATTCAAGCCTGGGGGAAAAATTGCAAGGAACTTGAGTGTAAAACTACACATGGATGTATTGGTCTCATTGATTTGTGTTTCTCTTTCAATGCTGAAAAAAAGAATACCACATTTAAAAAAAACAAACTCATGTGATAAAGTTAGTCTCTGCATTAAATCATGGAAAAAGCTGCTGTTGAAACTATGTTTACTGAGTAAAAAATATTACCCAAAATGACCAACTTGATAGAATATTGCCTAAGGCTCTCCAGTGTTTTTTTATTCCAAAATAAGAAAACTCAGTATCTCTTTTTGCATTAAACTGAGTTCCAAGTTTAAGACCTCAAAGGAGGATCCAGCTTCAGGTTTCTGACATAAAAACTCTAATATAGTCTGAAGAATTCCCCTACGCACATCAGGAGTAATCAAATTTCATGTTAACTATTAAATTACAGACATTCAATTATGTTTTCCAAACCTCTGTTTAGAGATTCAAAAGGCCCTTAGAAAACATCCTTAAACCAAAGCTCAAGTTGGCAAATGAAACCGTTTTACCTGTGAGAGCAAAACAAAGAGGGGTCCAATCCCTGCGCGCACATTGCGAAGTGGCACGCGATGTACCCCATCCCCATTGTGAGGCACAAATTCTTTGTGACACTGGGAGACACCGCAGAACAAAAATACTATTAGAAATGCTTCAAAAGGAACATTTTTGGCTGCGATAGAGACTTTTGACATTATTTATTAGGTTCAAAACTGCTTCACAAAAGCCCAACAATGGTTCTGTGGAAACCAGTACATCTGAGGCCTTTTCTGTTGTTCTGGGCAGGCATTGATTTGAAGATGGGCAGCGCCCGCGGACAATTCCCTCGCAGCGGTCAAAGTAAGTGAGCGTTCACCGCCCCCCCACCCCCACCCCCACCCCCGGCCTAGGAGGGGTCTGTGAACAGACCGTATGGAAACGCTGGGGTGGGCGGGCAGAGGGAGAAGAGCGAACCTTGATTAACTTCTTTGAGGGGAGATGGGTGGGAGCACCGGCCCGCAGAGGAGGGGGAGCTCCTGCCAGATTGCCGTGAAGAGAGGCGTCCGCCCTGGGCGCCCTTTTCTCCGGGAGATGCGGATGCTTGGGGAGCATCTCTGGTGCCATGGCAACTGCGCCTCCTCCAGCCGGACTTAGGGGCGCGCCCCGGGGCCGGCTTTGGCGATGGGGGTCCGCCTGAGCTCCTACTGGGGCTGCCTTCCTGTCCTCCAGCTCCCGCTCCGGGGAACTCCGGCAAACACCCGACGAAGCCGAGGGGGTCTGGCTTTTCCTGCAGAGGCCGATGGCGGTGGAAGGCCTCGCAGCGGGACCTGGAAGGCAGACAAGGAAGGAGTGGCCCTGAAGTGTGCGGAATTCACCCGCCCTGCCGCCCTGCCGCCCTGCCGAGACTTTCAGAAAATCTCTGCTGATAACTGGATGCTGGAGAAATCAACATTTGCAACGTGCTGAGAGAGAGAGAGAGAGGCCCAGAACATTCTCCTTGCGTGCTTCCCCAGCATTGCCTTAAGCAAATAAAATGATATCTATTCCTTTCCTGTTGTTTCAAAGCACCCCCTCCAAAAAAAAATCATTTTTACAGACTCCTCATGACACTTTTTATTTCAAGGAAAGCTGTTCAAAATGGCTCAAGAGAGGAGGGAAACAGAAGAATTGGTGACGAAACTAGGACCACAAATTCTAAATCAGGGAGAAGTTTGAGTGGAAAATTAAGTGGAATTAGAGAGCAGGTAAAGCAAACAGACCCCCCGCCCATGTAGACTTCCAACTGATAATTTAAACACCCAAGAGGCAATATTCTGTAAGTTTTATTAGAAGTTTCAACCAGCTGAAAATTAAAACAATCAGGGCGTTAATAGGATCCAGACCTACACAACACATACATACACACTAATACTAATAATCAATTTGATGTTTTTCTTTAATTGCCCAAATAACTTTTATATCAAAGCTGAGGATTTTTACAATACAGTCAATACTGTTAAAGAATATATATATAGTACCTGTGTGTGTATATATATGTATATGTACATATATATAATTTCCTTATACATAGATTTTCCCCGAGAAATTCTACCCATTGATGTACATAAAGTCTAATTCTTCAGTAGTAAATTAAGACAAGGTATGTGCTTTAAATCACTTTGCACAAGTTTTAAAGGGCTTTGAATAGCATGTAAATATATAGAATATTTGGAGCAACCTACAGGAGCATTCACCTTTAAAAAGATATGCATGAAATTAAAAATGCATGGTACCTGTGTCAAACAGCCAGTCTATATCTAGGCAATTCAATTAGCTCATTACATACTGTGCCTGATCTGCATCAGGCATCCCTCACTACACACTCATCATACCCAAATCAAGCACTGGAAAACTTTTAGTGACTTTGATTTTTCAGTATAAGAATTATTTCCTGGAAATAAAAGTGGAATGGCATTTCAATATCTCCATGTAAATAAGAGCTTTCAGAATGCCAGACACACTACTTTCTGAAAATAGATGCTTGATAGATATTTGCTGATTTGGATTTGCAGCTGTGGCAGATGACCAGTTCATTGCTATCAATAATCAGTGCAAGGGAATTCCATAAGAGACCATGGATGTGGTTCTGGAATTTGGAGCAACAGAATAAAACCTAGACAGGTTAAGACAGGTCAAGTTTCTGTCATAAACAAAGAATAGGAATTCCTTCCCTGAATACAATTTGGTAATGATGCATTTTGTAACAAACTCTCTTGGGGAGTGTGATGTAATGGAATCAACAAGGCTTTGGTGTCGGACCATCGTAGATTCAAATCCTGGCACATCACCTGGCCTAAGCCTCTTTGTCCTTACCTGAACCATGAGGATTGTATTACCTACCTCGCAAGGTCACTAATAGGATTAATTTTGTTCGTTCATTTATTCATTCATTAAAATTTGTCTGTTATATGTCTGCCAGTATTCTAGACATTGGAAATCCAGAGAAGCATAAAACAGGCAGTATCCTTGCACTTACAAGAGCTTACATTCTTGTTTTGGGGAAAGGGGTTGGGGTGGGAAAGTGGATGACCAAAGAAGCAAATGAAGAACAGAGGGAGTGTCAGCTGGTAATAAATCCCAAGTAGAAAAATAATGCACACATAGGTAACAATTGCAATAAAGACTTGAAGGAAGTGAAAAAGCAAACTAGTTAAGCGTCTGAGAGAGGAACATGCTAAACGTAGAGTACCTAGTAAATAGCAAGTGCTCAATACCCAAGAGCTGTTATTGTCATGTTTGATATCAGTATCGGTATACTCTGACCTGGAGTCAAAACGGAGGGCTTGAATCCTGGTTCCAGCCCTAAAGTTACAGAATCTCCCTGACCTTCAGATTCTGCATCTAAAGCATGAGAAAATAGCAGTTCCTGTCTCAGAGGATGGCCATATGGATCAAAACTGAAGATGTATGTCCAGATTTTAGCACATTGCCTTGCACATAGTAAGACCAAAAAAAAAAAAAAATGTTAATGAACCAGCACCCTCAGCATCCCATACTCAATCCCAGCTTCTTAGAACTAAAGCGATCTCTGAATGAGCATTTTTCTGAATGAGGGTCTACCAGACCCTCCTTTGCCAATTCTAGTCCAAACAGGACATTATCCTCTAGTTCAAAGAAAATTCTCCTTTATATTGAGTAAAAATCTGTCTCTTTCTTTTGTTGGTCAATTGCAACAAACTTCATAAACCTATGAAGTGAAATCTACCAAAAAAAGTTTCCAAAAAAAAAAAAATTTCTGCAAAATCCATCTAATCCTTCTACATGACAGTTCTAGAGCATCTGGAATATCAACGTTTCCTCACATTTTCTTACCTCCAATCTGAACAACAGCACCATAAACACCGCCACCATCATCCCCATTCCTGTTTGGTCCCTGCTGTGTTCAGTGATGTTCATTTACATCAATCCTCTAATTACCACATCCCTTCAAAGCAGTAATTGTTGTTAGTTTGCAGATGAAAATATTGAGCTCAAAGAAAATGTACAGGACTGATCATGGCTACAGAACAGAAACAGGAGAAGGTAGATTTGAGCCTAGGTGTCCCTGGTTTCAAAGCTCATTCCTTCTGGTCCATTTCCTTATTTTTACTCATTCCTCCTATGAGCAATTTTGAGACACTTTGTCATCATATACATTATCCTGTGCTATGAATTCACAGTTTTCTTACCTGTAAAATGGAGATAATGACATTACCTGCCTAAAGGTGTTATGGGAGGGTTTCAGGAAATAATGTGAAATGCTCAGCACAGTGTATGGCACATGGTGAGAGCTAATTAAATGAGGGCTGGATTGATATGTGAGCAATAACTGTCATTATCATT
The DNA here is from genome assembly GCA_004024625.1 of Mellivora capensis. Classification (NCBI taxonomy): domain Eukaryota; kingdom Metazoa; phylum Chordata; class Mammalia; order Carnivora; family Mustelidae; genus Mellivora; species Mellivora capensis. The sequence continues at coordinate 40,742 of PISX010003474.1, read as the reverse complement.
ATTTTCTGGTGCAATACCTGAATCATCACATTACTTGTCATCAAATCACACTTGTTCTCTCCTCCAATACAGTAACTTGGCAACAAGTAGACTTCCATTCAAGAATGACTTATACAGCTCTTATAGAACCTTCTAGAACAGGATCTGCCATTGAGTCAGTAATTTTACTGTTTACATGAAGCTAAAAACAAAGTGTGACCAACTGAAGAGAGAAACAGAGAATTAAGAACCACAAAGTCAGGGCACCTGGGTGGTAGTTGGTTAAGCATCTGACTCTTGGTTTCCGCTCAGGTCATCATCTCAGGGTCACATCGGGCTCTGCACTCAGCGTGGAGTCTACTTGAGATTCTCTGCTCCTCCCACTTGTGCTATTTCTGTCTCTCTCTGAAATAAGCTAATTAATTAAAAAAAAAAAAAAAAGGCAAGAACCACAAAGTAATCCTTACCCAGTGGCGCAGAATCTCCCCTGGAATTGTAGGAGGGCCGGTTCTGAAGTCTCACATGCCTACTGATGTGCGTGCCTGCAGCCTCCAGGTCCAAAGGAGTGACTGAGTGGGATCTAATAGGCTTTTTTGTCATGTTCTTTGCCAAAACTGGACTCTTCCAGGCCTCTTTAGGTGCTGCTCTGGCTCTCTTAATTTCTCGTCTGACAGTGAAGATCAGTAGGGCCTCATCACATTCACTGGATGGTGTCTGGGAGGAACTGGCTTCTGCATGGCTCTCTTCTTCCAAAGAAGCTGCACTCGAAACTGGAGACCTTGGGATGGTGTGCGGGTGGGCACAAAGCAGGCTTTTACATGCTACTGGAGTATGAATCTTTCCTGGAGACACTGAAAAAAGCAAACATATTAGTTTAAAAGAATGCACTTCAATATTACCTTCGAAACTAATGGTAAGAAGAATGAAATCGGGCAATATATGGGTTATTTGTTTCACATTTCTATACTGAGAAAACAGAAGTGACAAGCCAAGAACCTGGGTGCCAAAGTGCGAGAAGGTGAGGAGGGTAAAGACATGGAAAGGGAGGTAAGAGGCTGAACATGCTTCTGTTGGAAGCACTGTGTGAAGGGCTAGACATGTTGGTCAGTCAGTCCTCACACAAACTACAACTAACAGATGCTATCATTACCTCCATTTCATAGGTCAGAAAGCTGGTTTGAAGCTAATGCATTGAATTGTGTCCCCCAAGAAGATATGTTGAAGTCCCAACCCTCTGCACCTGTGAATGTGACCTTATTCGGAAATGGGGTCTTTGCAGGTGCAATCAAGTTGAGGTTGTTAGAGTGAGGCCATAATCCAATATGATGAGCGTCCTTATCAGAAGGAAAAACAGACAGGGGTGCACAGGAAGAAAGGAAGAACACCACGTGATGACGGAAGTGGGGACGGCAGTGTGGGATTTCCAAGCCAAGCTATGCCAAGGATTACAGCAATAACAAGCAGCTCAAAAAAGGGCATGAAAGGGATTCTCCATCAGAATCTCCAGAAGGCGCCAATCTTGCTGACACCTGGATTTCTGACTTCTGGCTGCCAGAACTGGGAGAAAACAATTTGGTTTTAAGCCATCCCATTTGTGATTCTTTATTACAGCAGTGCTAGGAAACAGGTATCCACAATAGTTGCAATTGTCCTGGAGCAGTTATTAACAGCAGCCCTTTTCATACTGGGGAAAAAAAGAAAAAAAAAAAAGATGTTCAGATTTGGGGAGTAGAAGGTAAAAAAAAAGGAAAAACCAGGAGGTGGGAAGTGTGGAAAGGGAAGGGGAAGGGAGTCTATTGCATGAGTTCTACTGTGTGGCAGAAATGGTGCCAGGGCACAACAAGTCTTAGCAAGCTGTGGGCATGGGGCAAAAAGGATGCTGGCCATGTTAGGTACCAGAACACATTCCTCCTAAACCACAGCCTTGTTTGCAAAAGGAGGAATCAAAGCAAATGCCTTGGGGGAGAGAGGGTTGCAGATAACAGAAATGAGAGAAAAGGCCAAGGAGGGGTACCCTGGGAGTATATGCCTTGTCAACTGGAGCCAGCCACTTCTCAGACCATGCCTTATGTTTCCATGAGGGCAGGTGGTCCCAGTGTAGACAGATTTTTCTGGCTTTTCAGGAGAAACAGAAATATACTTTTTTATATGTGTAAAAACTTATAATTTTTCAATGCTGGTAACTCATTCAATTTTTTAAAAAACACAGCGTGGGCTCTACAAAACACATCTGCTCTCTGAATCACCACAGGCCATCAATTTGCATCTTTGGCCTATGGCCAGCCCTGTAAAAGTCACAGTATCATTTGCTTCCCTTCATACCATCTTCATCTCAGAATCTGATTTTATAAATATTCAGCTGGGCACCATGGGGATGCATGTGCAAGCTTTGTGCATAAGCAAATTTTAGAGTTCCAGAGTCTTGTCTACCTCCAACACTTTAGGAAGACTAAACTTTTATTTGTATTTAATTGATTGCCTCCTTTCATCTTAAAGCCCAGAATTCGAACGGTACACAAATACATCAGGCTTTCCTAAATGCAAAGCAATATCTAGAATCTTTCAAAACAGTAGCTCTGGGACTCCTACTCCCAGAGGAAAATTTATAGCACTGGAACCAGCGGCATTTGATCTGCCCTTGTTTTACTGTCAAACATCAAGAACAGGGTGGAAGTTTCAAAGACACTTTACACACTTTCACATCCTAAAAGTTGGGAGTTGAAAGAGATCTTATAGATCATCTGAGGCTGAACCACCACCCTCACCATCCACCTCTGCTTAAATACCTCTAGGAGCCTATGGGGTGCTTGGGTGGCTCAGTCAGTTAAACGTCTGCCTTCAGCTCAGGTCATGATCCCAGGGTCCTGGGACTGAGTCGTGCATCCGGCTTCCTGCTCTGCAGGGAGTCTGCTTTTCCCTCTCCCACTGCCCCTCTTCCTGATCGTACTTTCTCTCTTTCTCTCAAATAAATGATATCTTTTTAAAAAAAATGCCTCTAGGAACCTGAGAAAAGGAAGCTTTTCCCTCCCCCACTGCCCCTCTCCCTGATCGTACTTTCTCTCTTTCTCTCAAATAAATGATATCTTTTTTAAAAAAATGCCTCTAGGAACCTGTAACAGAGATTTCCTTGCTTATTAGAAGAGCAAATAAGTAACATTGTATTTGCAACATAATAAACATATTATACACATGGATATATGCAATGCTATATATGGGAAATAAATATTAAAGCCTCCTTGTATGGTATTGGGACAGGTGGTGACTATACTTATTTAATTATTCAACCAATATTTGTTGAGCTCCTATCAGATACTGGGTACTACTCAGTGACAAACTGTTACTCAGGTCAACAGAATGGATCATTTTGAGACTAAATTGACCAGCTGATTTATAGCAAAATGGACTTCAGCATAGCAATGCGGAGCCTCTCATGGACACCAGAGTGAATTTCAAGTTTCCTCTCTGATACAATTACCAGGTTGTCCGAATTGAATAGATCAACCAGCTGTTTTAACATTAAACAAACAAACAAAAAAGACTGTGGCAAATGGAAGGGCATTTTGCAATCTCCAATGGTTTCCCACTTTTGTTTTGTTTTGTTTTTAAGTTTTCAAATATCCCCACCAAAATAGTAACAGAAATTGAGCCAAAATTCACTGCTCAAGATTTCAAGTCAAGTACTTTTTGTCAGGTCAGCCATCCCTTGAATCTAATGCAGTATTTTTCAATTCTGTCTGTGCATTAGTCAATAACCAGCATGCTTTGAAAAATACAAATATGTGGTCCCAGGACCTGTACTTTGTAAGCCCCATGGGGATTATAATTAGTAATCAGGGAAACGTGTCTAATTCACTTATCAGAAATTTCAGGTACTGTTATAACTATGAGTTAGTCCAAGCAATCATGAACATGCTGAAGCATGAAGTCAAAGGTGTCTTTCTCCTCAGAGTATTATCTCTCTGTGGACAAGTCTTCATTTCGGAAACTGGCATTCTGTATCACTTTACAGCTTGTACACTCCTTTACATCTTATTTCTTTTCCCATCAGTAATCTCCCTTGAGCCTGACAACAATCCTTTGGCATCCTCATTTTTCTGAGGAGAAAACTGAAGTCAGCGAGTAAGCACCTTCTCCACCCCACTCACCAAGCATCACAGAAGCCGGGGTGGGGCCCACATCTTGGATTTTGAGGGGGCTTTGTTTTTCTACTGCACAATCAATGCCAGCATTGCCAGAGCAAACTACGGGCACTGGGTTTGATGAAGAGTGGGACAGAAGTGTGCACAATAACAGCCAACAAGCAGTGGTACCTGATCACAGATCTGACACTGTCCTAGGTCCATGCTTTGGGCCGAAGTCAGTGCTATCAGCTGGGCTTCTGATGAGCCAAAGAAGAAAGGGCACCTGCCTATGGCCCCATAACTGGAATTCACTCCCACGAAAGCCCACATTGTCAAGGCTTCCCCAGCCACCCCTCCAACTTTTCTCACTAGTTGAGAACCCTTGTTTTGTGGTGTTGTTTGCTAAAAAAAATTCTTCCCATTATCCCAGTTTTGCAAGTTCTTTTCATGTGTAGGCGACTCCGCCTGTCATCTTGCAACTCAGGTCTTCCATCTGCTGCTAATTTCATTGGAAGTAATATTGTGGCAGACAGGAGATTTCAAGGTACAATAAAATAAGCCTCAGCGCTGAATGTCTTCCACAGAAGCAATTTATCTTTCTCTTGAGCAGCAAAATAGTTCATGATAAGTCATGACAGATTCTGATTTATTCATTTTATTCATTTTCAAGTCATTTAGCTCCCGCACTTTCAGCCTCTCTACAGTATCACCAGGCACGGCGCCACAGCCCTTTGCATCCACGCCCAGCAGCTTTCCTTAATATATGACTCCTATGTGTGTATCCCCATTCTCTCTTTGCTTTCTTGGGCTTCTAGCTAGCATGTTCATGTTATGGGAGGACCAGAGGCAACTATCCTAGAAGGGGAATAAAATCCAGAGACGATTAATTTCCCAAAGCTCATTTTGTCTTTGAGTGTTGGCACAAATAGGAGCTAAAACTAATTGATGTCATCTCCTTCATATAAAATCAAATACAGCCCTTAAATGGTCTTTAGTTAATGCTGAAAACTCCAACAATATACTCTTCAAAAAGATTCTTAAACCATACCATGGAGTTTAATGGAATCTGCCACTTCACACCATTTCTCCTAGCTGTGGAGTGAGAGTCATCTGAAAGCAAATGGGGTTCAGTTTACAGAGGAGGCTGTGATTCATCAAGCCTTGAGCAGTGGTAGAGCTTTAAGACCAAGTGTACAAGTTCTGCACCGAGACTGCTTGGACCGAATCTCTGTTACCCCCTTCCTGGCTGTGTTACTAGGTCGGTCAACTGCTCTCTGTCTTAGTTTTCTCATTCATAAAGTGGCAATAATCATAATACCTACACGATGAGGTTCAAATGCAGAGTAAGTTAATAAACAAGGGCTCAAAGCAGTGCCTGGCACACAGGAAGTACTCAGCAAGGCTTCACTGTTACTATTGTTGTTGTTGTTGTTATTGAAAATGTTCCTTCCAGGGTGCCTGGGTGACTCAGTCGTTAAGTATCTGCCTTCAGCTCAGGTCATGATCCCAGGGTCCTGGGATCAAGCCCCGCATCAGGCTCCCTGCTCCTTGCAGGAAGCCTGCTTCTCCCTCTCCCCCTGCTTGTGCTCCCTCTCTCATTGTGTCTTTCTCTGTCAAATAAATAAAAATCTTAAAAAAAAAAAGAAAGAAAGAAAATGTTCCTTCCAGTCTCCTGCTATAGCTCCTGAATGACCTCTTTCAGCAATAAGGACTCAAGTGGAAAATAATATCTTTTCCATCCATCTGGGGTTTGCCTCATTTTATTTATTCAAAATATTTATCGAATGCCTACTTATGTGTTTTGCCCTGTATTTGGCTCTGGGGTGCAACAGACTAAGGCAAATATGACCCCTGCCTTCGTGGAGCTTGCAAGCTCCTGGGGAAGATGCCAAAAAGACGTCACAACTAAGCAGTTACAAACTGTGGTGAGTGAAGTCAGGGAAAATTCAAGGGGCTGAGACAGAGAAATATAGGTAGACACCCATGAAGGTAACATTGACTCTGAGACTGACCCAAAGACCGAAAAGGATTTAGTTGTTCAGAAGTAAGGAAAAGAGCATTTCAGCATGACAAGTACTGAGTTGTGTTCCCAAGAATGCTAGCCTCAGTGGCTGAATTGAAGTGAGCTGAAGCAAAGGCGCAGGAGAGGTCAGGGGACTGGTACAATGGAAAGCTACTGAAGGTTTCACATAGATGAGTGATGACAGTAGCACGTACCTTTGTAAAGCTCTCTAAGGTAAAGTGGGCAGAAGGGGACGAGAATGGAAGCCAGTCAGAAGGCAGTTGGCAGTCAGCCAAGTGAGTGGTAATTGTAACTTGGATGTGCACAGTCATTTTATGTAGCAGGTATGAGCTAGAGAGTCTGTGTTGGATCTGTCTCATCTGTAAAATGGGGATAATGGTAACAAAAATGGAGGAAAATATAAGAAATGGACTTCCAGTTGCAGCTCAAACATGGAAACAGCTTGGAAATTGACATTCCTATCCTTGCAACAAGATGGAGCTAAACAAGCTAAAAATCAACAACTTTACTGGGACCCCTCCGAGAACTGAGTTCACAGGACAAACTGGCACCCAACAATCTGGAGACAGGTGAATCCAAAGATTCAAATCAAGGTCTGTTTACCTTGAGTAGAAGCCTCTGAAGCCATAAACTGGTAGGATCATTTAAATGGTAATTTTGATGAATTGTTGGAGGCTAAGTGTAGAGTAGCTTGAGAGTGAGAACCTCCTGATGGCTGCAGTTTTAGGGGGTCTCTATAGTTCAGTGGGTTTTACTTTAGAAGAATCCCCCTCACAGCACCCCACCCCAGAAGAACCACCTCAAGCTGAGGACCTGAGAAAGATTCTTTTACAATTCTGATGCATAAAAGGGAAGAATAGTCATTGCAAAACATGCCCAGGGCATTTTCCACAGCAAAGACATACCAGAGACTTATCTCAGCCCAGGGAAGGGCATTTATCCCACTACAGCCCCATTTAGCCATCTTTTCTCACATAAGGGAGATAAAAGACATGAAATATGTGTGAAGGTCACAGCCCAGAAACACAGACTCCCTAAAAGACTGAGGTTTAATCATAAAATCATAAAATGCTTCTCCCCACCCACACCTTATCATCATACCACCAGGTCTCTAGTATATTATAGTTGAAAGAGCTGAAGACAAAGACTCACTCTGAGGAAGAATAGTGAGGGAACATGCAGGAAATATGAAGCCTCTGACACCGACAGCTACAACAAACATTAAACACAACCCAACACCTAGCCAGATTCATATCAATACCCCCTACCACCAAGGATCTGTTTATCTCAGTTCCTATATTTTCATATATCCAGGTTGGCCTTCAAAAAACATTATGAGACATGCCAAAAGACAAGAAGAAACACAGTTGAAGAGACAAAGCAAAGCCTAAGAACCAGACTCAGATCTGACACTGATGTTGGAATTATCAGAGAAGGAATTTAAAATAACTATGATTAATATGCTAAGGGCTCTAATAGAGAAGGCACATAAGAAAGAGCACGTAAGTAAGGTAAGCAGAGAGATGGAAACTAAAAGAAACAAAAAGAAATGCTACTTGATTTCACTTATCTGTGGAATCCAACAAAGTTGAACACGTAGAGGCAGAGAGCAGAACACAAGTTATCAGGGGCAGGGAGGTGGGGGAAATGGGAGGCTAGTCAAAGGGCGCAAACTTGCAGTTATATAGGATGAATAAATCTAGAGATCTAATGTGCAGCATAGTAAGTATAGTTAATAATACTGTACTGAATCCTGGAAATCTGCTAAGAGAGTAGATTTCTGGTGCTCTCATCACACACAAAAAAAATGGTAATGATGTGAGATGACATTTTAATTATCTTTATAGTAGTAATCATTTCACTATATGTGTGTGTATCAAATCATCATATTGTATACTTTAAAAATATAGTTTTTATTTAAAAATGAAAAACAATAAAAATACAACAAAAAAAGAAATGCTATAAATACAATATACTGAAACAGAAATGAAGAATGTCTTCAATGGGCTCATCAGTACACTGAACATGGTCAAGGAAAGAATCAGTGAGCATGAAGATAGGTCAGTAAGGACTTCTGAACTAAAATGCAAAGAGAAAAGAATTAAAATTAAAAAATTTGAAAAACAGAGCAGAACATACAAGTACTGTGGGACAATTTTATAAGATACAACATACACATCCTTCTTGGAAGAAGAAAAGAGAGAGAATGAGGCAGAAGAAATATTTGAAGTAATGATGGTTGAGAACTTTCCAAAATTAATGACAGACACAAACAATAGATCCAGGCTGCTCAAAGAACATTAAGCAAGACGAAAGCCAAAAAGAAGAAAAAAAATTACACCTAGGCATATCATGTTCGAATTGCAGAAATCCAAACACAAAGAGAAGATCTTGAAAGAATCAGGGGTGGGGAAAGGCAGGAAGCCCCTTTTAGAAGAATAAGGATAAGAATTAAAGTGGTTTTCTTATTCAAAACTGCAAACAAGAGAAGAGTAGAATGACATATTTACAAAGTACCAGAAGAAAAACACCAAAAACACCAAGCTAGAGTTCTATATCCAGCAAAATTACATTTCAATACTTAAGAAGAAATACTTCCTCAAATAATAATAAAAAAGTGGAGAGCGGCACCTGGGTAGCTCAGTGAATTAAGCATCTGCCTCCACCTTAGGTCATGATCCAGGGGTCCTGGAATCAAGCCCCGAGTTGAGTTTCCTACTCAGCGAGGAGTCTGCTTCTCCCTGCTTCTCCCCTCCCACCACTCATTCTCTCTCTTTCTCTCTCAAATAAATAAATATTTTTTTTAAAAAGTGAAGAAAATTTATTGTCTATAGACCGATTTACAAGAAATGTTAAAACAACTTCTCAAGGAGTAGGAAAACAACAGAGGTCATAAATTCAGATCTACATAAAGAAAAGAACTCCAAGAGGAATAAGTAAAATCTTTGATTTTTAAATTTTTAATTGAAAAGGTAACTGCTTCTCGAAGAAGCTTACTCTTCCATTTCATTTCCAAATGGCCTCCTGACCCCATCATGTCTCTGTACTCTGCTTTATTTTTATTCAATATATTACAATAATATTTTATATAAGTAATCATTTACAAGTTTATGCCAATCTTCCTGGCTATAATGTAAGCTCTATGAGGGCAAGTACCATCTCTGAATCATTCTCCACAGTTTCTCAAACACTAGGCAGAAACTTCTCTTGGAAAAAACAATTGAATGGACCTCTCACCCCTCTGATGGATGCTCTTCAGTGTTAACAACATTACTTTTCTCCATTGTGCACATCAACCTCCATCCTCCCCTTCTGCAGACTTGTCTGAGAGTAATGACTTCCCTTCTCTTTCCTTTGGGATTGGTCCACATTGTTCAGTTCATCACAATCACAATCCCAGCTCTAGCATATTGTCCCTTACAAAAAAGGGCAAACAAGTTTCATCTCAAACACCAGAGGCCCAAATTGGAGGGGGAACTGATTTTTAAAGAGTTCCATGGCTGTGTCTTTGTTCATGGGGAAGTTGCTGATGTCTACCATGGGTGCGAGAGAATGAAGTAGCCACTGGAGGGGCAGGCACCTGTCATAGCTCAGGTATTCTGCTAAGTGTGACCATGCCTGTCCCTGCCTTCGGCAAGAGGGGTGTTTCTTCTTCTGATATCACTCTAGTAAAAGGACACACGCAGAGTCAGCCTCTCACTGTACATCAGAACATCAGAACTGAAGAGCACTCAAACATACCTCACCATCCTCCCATGACACCACCTGTTCCCCATGATACATCAACCTTTCTCAGTTTTAAGTACATAGAATCACAAAAACTTTCCAGCCTAGAGACCTAGAAGTGGATTGCATAGGCTACAGATTCTTTCAAACACAGGGTATAATTTGGGAACCAACGCACTCAGTTTCTCATGAATTCACTGAATGAATGTTTCTAGACCCTGGTTTTCTCATCTATAGATGAAATAACATGATCTCTTAATTATTCTCCAGCCTTATTCTCCAGGCCTCCAGTCCTGTGAGTCTCTGAGTATTTCTTAACTACACTGAACATTTTTTTTCTTTATTTATTTTTAGATTATGTTAACATATGAAATTGCTATTTTGTAGAACAAAAATGGTCAAATGTAGGCAATTTCATATTTTACAACTTAATATGCCTACAAGACTATGCAAGACATAGACGCATAATTAAAAAAAAATCCACAGACCAAACCAACTTCATTATATAAATATCCACTGCCTAGTCATCCATTTTCTTATTGATGGGTGTGTGGGTGAAGTCCAGTTTTTTAATATTACAAACAAGGCTGCTGTGAAGATTTTTGCACACAACTCCTGCTTCATGTACACTAGTTTCTCTAGAAGTGGAATAGCTAAGTCACAGAGTATGCACATCTTCCACCTTATTGTACAGTACCCACTTTTTTCCAGAGTGGTTTTTTTAGCAATTTACATTCCTACAGCAGTGTACAAGGCTTCTTACTGTCCCACAGCCTTGCCAACATTTGCTATTATTACCTATGTTTTTCAACCTTTGCCATTCAGGCAAGTATAAAAGAATATTGATACTGTGTTTTTAACCTGTGTATTTTCCTGAAATTAATGAGCCAGAGTATCTCTCTTCCCACCAAATCTTTCATCTGAATTGCTTACAAAGTTTATAAGCATGTGTTGAGTTTTAACCCCTTTCCTTCTCCTGCTCTTTGTAGTCTAACCAGCTGGTGAATAGTGACATTAGCCCTGGAGGACACAGTGGGGAGCAGTTGGATAATCCACCCAGTTGATAACCTGCTTCTAAATAAATAACCAGGAGTTGACCCTCAGGGATTGTACTCATGCCATTCAACTGGCATGACCTGATGTAATATTTCATGTCTTGCTGAAACTGTGGCCCAGCACTATTTTGCATGAAACTAAGGACTTGGACAATTCCTTTATTTGAGTGATTAGCTTATTTCAGCCACGGCTTACTTCAGACACAAAGGCTTGTGCTACCTGCCGGGGGTATCACTCCAGATGGCACCTTAGATTTCTTGCATGAAATGTTGTTCATATCTCTCACCCTTCCCCTGGAGGATGTGCAGTTTCCCAATGACCCTTTTAAAATATGATACTAAGACTGGAAAACAATTTAAATCACACCATTCAGTAGTACATGTTCAGGAAAGCAGCTCTTCATGATAGGTATTCTGTTAAAAAAAAAGAAGAAAAGAAAAAGCAAAAGTGTTTTTCCCTCAAGCTAGAGAATGCAACGGAAATGAGGCTCTTTCTTCAATGATTCTATGAATAAGTGATTCTGATTCTGACAAATAAAATGAAGGAAAAGGGTGGAAAGAAAAATCACACATAGAATCAGGAACAATTGAAAAAGGAATCCAGGCTACCCCCAATCTCGGCCTTTGTTGAAGGAATCACCAGAGATCTATGTAGATATTATTTTGAAATTTAGAGCTTCAACTTGTATGAACATGAATGCCCATGCTGAGTTTCTGCTGGCCTCTGTGAAACAGCAAAAAGAACCCGACAGACCCTTTCTTGCATTAAAGAAACACACTGTGGAAAGCCTGAAAATAAACCATCTATGCTTGATTAATTAGGTTTGTAAGTATTGTTTCAGAACCAAACAATATTTCTAAAGATTTCTATAGTTCAAAGATTGCCCTATGGCCGTCTGGCCAATACATCTTCCAACACACGCGGTTTACAAGCATTTTTCTTCCCAATATGTTGTCTTTGGTTGGTGCGACATTGTTTGAGCACAGGGCTATTTGGGTCATAGTGGTTTTCTCCCCTGCACAGCAGTGGTGCTGAGCACAGCACTTTGACCATACATCTTCCATGTCATTTCCATCAAAGGCACATGATACTTCCTGGTGACCAATCAGGAGTGGTCCAGCATCCTAACAGAGGGCATATTGGCAAACCAAGCTTTCTTAATGACAGCCATTGTTTGAGGCCAACAAAAGGGAGGTCCTGAATATTAACATGTGGCCTTGTGTAAAGGTCACCAGTATGGCACATCCATCATATTTCACAACCGAGAAAGAGAACTTTCTAAGTTCTGTCAGAACCTACTATTGTCCAAATAAATGTATTAGCCTGATGGCTGACACCAACGAGGCAAATGATCTTGAGTGATGAGCTCCTCTTTTAACAAATATCCTTTCACTACTTTGAATCAGAAGCTGACATTATGGTAAGAGATCATCTTGAAGGAATATACTTCAAGGCCATAGGGGGTTAGAATAACCAGGCAATCCAATTAAAATATTAATTTAATAACATGTAATCATTAGACCAAATGGCATCTCCTCTTGACAGGACTAGCCTTCCACAATGAAAAGAGAAATTACTTATTTTAACATCTCAGAGTCTTGAATGGTCTTCTTAATAGTAAAGACAACAAGCCCATGAAATTTCTATCAGTGAGATCTAATACAGTTGGTACAAAAGAACTCAAGATCTGGGTCTGTTGACAACACTGAGTCTTGGGTAAAGGCTATTCAAAGTGAAGTGTGATGGCAGAATTGAACAAATTGTGTCACATGCATTTATTACTAAACCCAAGAGCAGATGGCAAGCTTCCCTGTTTGACAGTCTTGGTCAGAACAGGTCTATGTTTGATATTAGAACTATGGAGTCCTGGTTATTAAGCACCATCTTGAAAAAGAGTTGGAGTTTATTTCAAGTTAAGAAATCTGAAAAGAAAACCAAGAGAAAGAGTAGTGAATATGCATGTATCTCTCAGCTGGGTCACTCTGACCTCAGTTATAGTCATGGTGTGGGTCAGGAGGGAGAGACAAGAAATGGAAAGAGAAAGAAGAGAGAAAGTTCTTTTTAGTTCCTTGGATACATCATACTTTCAATACTATATCCTAACATTCAGACATTTTCTTTCTATGTGGCATCTCTTTCACAGACCCTGCTCCTCTGACCAATTTCTACTCCTCTCCTTTTCTTGTTCTTTTCCCTAACTTCTGAATGGCTTAGCTCATTATGCTGCATGTTCTCATCATTCCTTGGACTTGCTTTATCATAACAATTAACACTTGAAATTATCAAATTATCCTGCCTTCAAAATTGTCCCAAGCTCCAGGAGGACAGAGACAGGATATGTCAATTTCATCATTGTAGGTACTCCATAGATTTTTGTACATAAATAGTAACTTTCAATAATAAATTAGGATCAAAGTCACAATTTGTCACCTCTTGACCTATAATGTTTCTGTTAAATAAAAGAAATTCTCATGCACATTAAGGAGGGATTCAGCATTGGGACAATTTACTTTTTTTGTACTATAGACAAGGCACCAACTAACTATAATACAGCCTCACAAATTCATATTCTATTATTTCAGAACAAGGCATAACCAAATAAGGGATAAAAGGAAGCCAAATTTTGAACTATCTTTGAAAAAGGCATTTTCTGGGCAAAATAATTACGTACATAATATCTCAGGAAGGTGTTTCAGAACACTCAGCCACTTGTCTTGGCTCTGAGTCTTCTTTCCAACCCTGTACATTGATTCCACTTAGAATATCTTCCAAAGGAATGTTGTCTACCTGTCTACCTCCTATTAGTCTTCAAGGCCCAGGGTAAGTACCACTCTTTTTATGAAGCCTTCCCCTGCTGCCTATGTTCACAGCACTTTCCCAACACTCAGGGTAAATGGTTCTAATTCTTCATGTATTCTCACTAGACACTAACCTCATTATTATTAAAAGTCTTAGGTGAGAGAGCAGCTCAGGTCATGATCTCTGGGTTATGAGATCAAGCCCTATGTCAGGCTCCACACTAGGTATGGAGCCAACTTAAGGTTCTCTTTCTCCCTCTGCTCTTCCCCCACCTCTCCCTCTCAAAAAATCTAAATATATAATTTTAAAAAATTTTAAAGTCTTAGGTGAGTATGTCCTTTTTTTTTAACAAAACAAGTTGTAAATTAATTGAGGAAAGAATCTGCATTTTTATACCTTTCTGAATCTAGCCCAGGGCCTAGCATGTTGCACTTTGAGAGAACTGAGGCAATGTTTTCTAAGTAAATTCATTAACAAACAAAAGTAACCATTCTAATTATTTAAGCAAATTCTACAAAAGGAATTTCTTTTGTCAATGCTTTATTAAACTTTAGTAATCATGTTTTATTCTGTCTGCTCACACACACACACACATTCTTTCTTTGGGACAAAGATCCTATGACTCAAAGTGCTTTACAGGGGAGTTTCTGTATTATTATATTATATTCTTCCTTTCAGTTACAATGGGAAAATCATTTAAGATGATACCACACTCTCTCACACAGTTTTGTGCAACTGACTCAAGCTTGGACAATCAGATTCTTTCAATATATTTTCATTCTTAGAACCCATGCAACCACATGCCTATTCCTTTCCAGAAAGAGATGCTCTGGAATGTGAGCTGTGAGTTATCAGAGAACATGTTTTCTGTCCTCATTGAAGATGCTGCTCTGAAGAAAAAGGTGACATTCAGGAAGAATGAGGAGCATGAGATGGATGGTCCTAGAAGCTCTCATAAGTCCTGGTTCAGATCATCCTTGATGCTTCAGCTCAAATTCCATTTACTTTAGATAAATAAGATCAATATAATTCAGACTGATATCCATGATGCCGGCTTTAATAAAACTCGTCAATTTTTTTTAAGATTTTGTTTATTTATTTGAGAGAGGGAGAGCTGGAGTAAGAGGAGGGTCAGAGGGAGAGGAGAAGTAAAATCACCGCTGAGCGGGGAGCCTGACACAAGGCTCAATCCCAGGACCCCAGGATTTGAGGGAGCTCTGAGCCCAAGGCAGATACTTAACAGACTGAACCATCCAGGCCCCCCCAAATTAGTCAACAGTATTGTATTATGTTAACTGTAACTGCACTTTTTTAAAGTTTGAATTGGTCTCCACCACAAGTGTCTAAATTCATTAAACTGCTACTAGGGTTATCTGCTATTTCTCTTAAATAAGCAGAGTACTTGTAACAAAGTTACTTAGATAAGTAGTGAAGACTTTTCATCTTCATAAAAATGGTAAAATTTATTTCTATCTCTTAATAAATTCAAAAGACAAGTATGAAAATGACCAGACACCAAGTAACAATATGCATAATTTCACATTTGTCATTGGAAATATTACAATTATGCATTATAAAAAGAAAAAATATCGCTCAGTTCCACTCGATCGGTTTCACTCTAGGATGATAAAGAAATAGGTTTAGAGAATCTAGGAGACTTGTCCAAGGTCATCCAACTCTTTGATAAAAGAACCTTCTAGGCTTGACTTAAAGTGCTGAGAGCCATGTCCAGCACTGCATTTGTGCACCTACCCATTAGTTCTTCTCCATGTCTTTTTTCCCAGAATTTCTGGCCTTTCTCTACCACTTCACTCTTACTGTATGGGTTCCTGAGGCTAAATTCTGCAACCTCCCTTTCTGACTTAGGGCAACCCCCAATCCTCTCTGCCTCTGTTTCTCATCAGAAGGAAAGAAATAGTTACTATGTTCATCCAACAAAAAGGAAATTAATGGTTGATTAGATGCCTGTTCAACACACTGAGGATGAAAACCAGTCTTCATGGTGAATTATTGAATTAGGGGGCCAACTTACAGTGAAGCTGTGTCTACACAAAGCCAAACATCCAGTCAATTCAGCCCCCCCAAAAAAAGAGTTTAGCAGCAGGAAAAATGAAATTAGTTGACCAGGACTGTACAAAGTAAAATGAGAACCGAATGACACTACAATGGCATGGTAAACGTTCTGGCAGAATTTATAAACTTAAAGAGGAAAGAAAAGTAAGAATGAGACTTCTGTTGTCAGAAAAATAAAAAGGTCAAACCGAAAAAAAAAAAAATAGATTCCTTCATTTTGTTATTATGTTCCCATTTCCTTCTATCTCATTTTCTGCATTCAAATTTCAGATGGAAATCATGAAAAAAACAAAGCCAGTATCCAAAGATTTGAGTTACACCTTAGCACAGGATATTAAAAAAGAATGCTTTCCTACGGTAAGGCCAGCATAGGACATATTATGATGCAAGCATTCAGCATGACTTAGTTTCGTATTTGGTGAATTAAATTTTCCCTTCATTCTCTGCAGGGCAAAAAGAATACTGAGATGCATATTATCTATGGAGAATTCTAAATAACAAAACTCATTTGATGTTCACACTGAATTTCCCAAGTCATTTTACCATGGCAAAAATCAGAAAATCCTTGTTAAAATGTGTGATTTTTGTTGGTTGACTCTTTAGATAGTACTTGTGGGCTAGCATTAACAGTGTATATGAGCTCTGCTTTTAGAAGATGCCCTTTGAATGTCCAGGGTCGTTTTGTTTTTAGAATAATGTTTCCATTATGAGCACTGTGTTGTTACTACGCTCTAATATGTAGATCTCCCAAGCTCTAAAGAGGCTCTAAAACTCCATGAAGTTTTCATAACTCTTTCATAACTATTGATTATTGAGTAAGGGAGGAGGAGAGATCATTTATGAGTAATTTATCCCTTCATTAAGAATGAAATACAATTAATTAAAATTGTCGGTCTTAATTAATAACTTACTCATTTAACTCTCCCCCAAACCCTAAGAGAATTAGCCCCAGGAGCTAGACAAAGAAAGCATTCTTCAAGACAAGTTGGAGAGTACAGTTTTGTGAACCGAGTCCTGAACCCCAGGAATGAACACTTGCAGCTGCGATGTGAACTGTTTTCTGTTACCTTAAATACGGCTGGGCCATATGGAGCATTTCTGAGGACCTTCTATTTTAAAACGTTCTGTTCATATTTTATGCTTTTCCATATGTCTCATCCTTACTTCAGAGTTTCTATTCATTTCCATAAAAATAAGATCTTTGTTTTATAAGAGTTCATTTTTCTCTCTCCCTTCCTCCCTATTATGGCCACAAACCCCTACTTGGGTTATTACAGCCACTCTAGGACCAGCTGATTGTGGCAAGATGAATAGCGAATTATTTGAAAGAAGAACAGCAGTAGCAGATGATCCGCGGGGCTGCCGAGCTCCTGTTTTCTTTGCTCATTCCAACTGACCCAGGATGGAGGAGAATAGACCTGAGGCTGTTGTCGAACTGCTTCAGAAGGAACAAAATGTGTACAGAAATCATCGCTGAAACCCTGAAGGAAGAGCTGAAGGAAGAGATCGTCTGGTTCACTGAAAATTAACCAAAATGTGCTTTCTGAAAAAAAGGAGCTCCCTGTAGTTCGGGGTTGACTTCGAGCAATTATCCAAACAAAACAGTTGGCGCCTGTGTTGGCGACAAAATAGTGTTTGCATAAAGTGGAGGGAGAAGACAAATATGCATGAAAATTAAATTTAGGCCTCTGGGACTCCCCTTTTGGGGCCATAGAAGAGCTGATTACATGTTCACAGCTGGAATTGGTGTTGGCAGGCAGACCTCTTTCATGGGCAGAGGGAGGGACTCCCTCTTTGAACGACTGCTCCTGTGGCAAAGCAAGAAAGGCAGCATTAAAAGCATCTGATGTTTACAGACCTCAAGGCCTGTGGTCCTGAACCGTTGATCTGGCATCAAACCCCAGTGTTCTCCACTGAGGACTCAGTACACAGCCCAAGGAGCACATGGCTGCTGGAACATAGGTTCTCCCTCCCATCCCCCATCCCACTCTCTCGTGCACGCAGACCACTGTTGGCAACATTTCCATTTAGAAGGCAGTGAATATGGCCAAGAGAAAAGCCAGCATTCTGGACAACAGGAGAGTGGAGTCCCGCAACACCAAGGTAGAAGGTCACAACAGGATGCCGAAACCGTCTTGAGACAGGGTCCTTTGGGTACTGAGATGACTGAAAGAGTGTGTTATGGCAACATTCACCAATAGTTCTCTTGGTTTCTCTGGTTGTAGATCGCAGAAATGGCCCTAATTCTCCACACTTCTCCTGGAGTGTGACTTTGCTCCATCTCAAGATAGAGTGTGTTTCCCCATCCCTTAATCTGGGCTTGTCTTGTGACTTGTTTTGCCTAAGAGGATGTGATGAAAGTGGTAAGAAAGGCTTCCTGTGACAGTTCAAAGCATGAAGGATGAGCAGACATTAGCCTGATGGAAGAGGAAAATGGACAATAGTGTCCAAAGGCAAGAAAGAGGATGTTGTACTCAAGAATAATAGAATCTAACATTTACTGGATGCTCATGATGGGCCAGGAACTGTTCAAAACATTTTACTTATATAAACTGATTTAATTCCCCATAACAGCTTGATGAGGTAGGTATAATTATGACCCTCATCTTATTCAAATTAAGAAAACAAGGCCCAGGGTAGTTAAGAATTTGGGCCAACACCCCATAGATAGTAATTGACAGAACTGGGATTCAAACCCAAGGCCGTTTGGCTACAGAGCCCATGTTCTTTCACTGTCATGATGTGGTGCTTTTGAGAACACTGGGAAAAGATCACCAAGACAAGAACAGGTTGTCAAAGGCAGGAACCAAAACTTTGTTACTGGCCTCACAACCAGGGTCTAGTGTTCATTCCCATGCTCTTCACTTCATTCTCGATAGAGCCACCAGGAGGATCCCCGTAAAAGTGAAATCAGATCCTGTTAATTTCCTCACTCAAACCCTTCCAACCACTTCCCATTGCACTTACAAAAAATTAAAAATGTCTTATCACGGTCACAAGGCCTTACACAATCTGGGCCCCTCTTAACCTCTCTGCCTACATACCTTCCAACCCTCCATCTTTTTAGCTCTACTCCAGCTTCTTGACCACTCCAAGCTTGTTCCCACCCAGGCTCCATGCCTTTCCTGGTGCCTCTACTTTAGAATATTATTTCTCTTGCATTCTCCAGGCTCTGTGCAAATCCCCCTTCCTTTGTGAGGCCTTCCTGGGTCACCTTCTCTAAAAAGATATCTCTTAATCTCATTGCTCTCTCTTTACCCTGATTTACATTTCCTCATAGGACTCACCAGTGCTTGAAATTATGTTATGACATATTTGTTTGTTTACTTGTTTACAGTCTGGCTGTCCCACCAGAATGTATATTCCATAAGGCAGAAATCTTAATGTTTATTGTCTAGACCAATGTCTGCCATATAAAAAAAAAAAAAAAACCACTCAATTCATTTTATGAAATATCCCAGAGCCTCAATGTTGCTTAACTGCAGAAGTTTCAAAAATTTGGAACACTAACCAACAAAGGTATGCCCAAAGTAGGACATGTAGGAGTGTATGAAATGGTTAAAGAAGTGGTTCTCAAACTCCAGTGAACAACAATGTACCTTTAGTGTCAGGACCTCTAAAGTGGGGAGCTCCTAGGTGACTCTAACTCAAACGATGTGTGGAGAAGGATGTCAGATTAAGCAAATAACCTATAGGAGGCCTCATTAAGCCTGAATTTCAAAGAAAACATTATATTGTATGGGACATGATTATACTAAAAAATATTCTGAAGGGTAAACTGAGTGTCTTATTAGTCTATCTGAAAACACTGTGGATCACACTCAAAGAAAAACTCTATATATTATAGGGAGAGATGATATTCAGTCTGGAGAAAATCAGTTTGATTGAGAAAGAGACATGATTCACAGCAACACTCAAATATCTGAAGAGAAAAGGCCTCTAGTTTCCATGACTCTAGGGGACAGAACTAAGACTGGACATTGACACCATCTTTTCAATCAGTATAGGAGGGGAATGGTGGTAAGTAAGGGTTGCTGTCCAACAGCAGTGGTTTTCCATCTCCAGGAGGATGCAAGTCACACTGTGGAAAGAACTGAATGTTGATGAAAGGAGTCTATTCTGGGTGAGGGTGGATCAATTCCAAAGTCGGGTCCAAAACGAGGAATTCAGTTCCACAGATGGAGTGAGAACAGACAGACCTTCTCTGTATTAAATGGGACTCCATTCATAGAAAGTAACCAAAATCCAACACAAATGGGCTTAAGCAAAAAAAAAAAAAAAAATTAGTTTATTATTTTGCACTGAAAAATCCAGGAGGATCTTGATTCAGGAATGATGGAATTCAGATGTGAAGAAGTGATGTCATCAAGATTCGGATCCAAGTCTCACCACTATTTTTCCATGCACTGGCTTCATCCTTGACAGTCTCCTCTTTCATGGTGATAAAATGATCACCTGTGTTCCAGGCCAACATCTTTTTTTTTTTTTTTCTTTGAGAGAGAGACAGTGAGAGAGAGCATGAGAGAAGGGGTGGTCAGAGGGAGAAGCAGACCCCCTGTAGAGCTGGGAGCCCGATGTGGGACCTGATCCTGGGACTCCAAGATCATGACCTGAGTTGCAGGCAGTTACTTAACCAACTAAGCCACCCAGGTGCCCCCCAGGCCAACATCTTAACAGGTTAGCACTCTCCTCAGGGAATAAAGGATTCTTTTTCCCAACAGTTTCAGCAAAACTGCAAGGACAGCATCTTATGGCCTGCTTTGGGTCAGATACCAACACTCAAATCAATATTACAATGCCCAAGAGATTCAAATGCTCTGGTGAGACTCATTTGGTCATATGCTCATGAAACTGGGAGTAGGGTCAGCCCCACCTAAGTTATAGAGACTGAGAATTGGGGAGGAGGGTGATGTTACTAGAAAAAAGAGACATCGGATGCTGAGTAGATAAAAATACCAGAAAGTTCTATATTCCAAATTCAGTCTATGCAGTGATATTAATAGTATCGCTCAAGCTAACATACTTTTATTTCAGTCATCCTCCTCCAGCTATGCCTCCACAACTTCAACAACTCTTTCCTTTACACTAGGAAGATGCATCTCCCCAGCTTCCCAAAACTCTATCCCTTGCCCACTGTCAGATTCCACTGAGTGAAAACTTTTTTTTAAATTAACATATAATGTATTATTTGTTGTAGGGGTACAGGTCTGTGATTTACCAGTCTTACACAATTCACAGTGCTCACCATAGCACATACCCTCCCCAATGTCCATCCCCTAGCAACTCCATTCCTTCCACCTCTCTCCCTTCCAGCAACCCTCCATTTGGTTCCCGAGATTAAGAGTCTGTTATGTTTTATCTCCCTCTCTGATTTTGCCTTGTTTCATTTTTCCCTCCCTTCTCCTATGATCCTGTCTTATTTCTCAAATTCCTCATATCAGTGTGAGCATATGATAATTGTCATTCTTTTATTGACTTATTTTGCTTAGCATAATACCCTCTAGTTCCATCCACGTTGTTGCAAATGGCAAGATTTCATGGTTTTGATGGCTGCATAATATTCCATTGTACGTATGTTTGTGTATGTATATCACATCTTCTTTATCCATTCATCTGTTGATGGACATCTAGGCTCTTTCCATAGTTTGGCTATTGTGGATATTCCTGCTATAAATATTGAGTGGGGGTGCACGTGCCCCTTCGGATCACTATACTTGTATCTTTGGAGTAAATACCCAGTAGTGCAATTGCTGGGTTGTAAGGTAGCTCTATTTTCAATGTTTTTGAGGAAACTTCATACTGTTTGAGTGAAAATATTTCTTGAACAGAACACATCTTAATTCTTTAGAAAGACAAGCATTTAATATACATACATATATATGTATATACATGTGGGCAATGGTGGAAAGGATTGCCTCTTGAGCAATGGTTTTCATGCAAGTCATGGGGTTGAAAAAATGGAATGAACGCTGAGGGGGCAGACTATTCTAGGTGAGGTGGATCAATTCCAAAGAGTGCTCCAACACTAGTAAATTCAGCACCTCAGGAGGAGAGAGTGAGATGGACCACCTTTGTATTTCTTGTACGTTTCTGAATTGAAATCAATTATTGAGCACCTAGTATGTTCCAAGGACTGTGCCTCCAAAACTAGGAATACAAAGATAATTAAAGCATGGTTAGTGCACTTTGGAATATCCAGACCTAGCGAAGGAGAAAGAAAGAAGTGCAGAGGAGATTATAAAATGACGTGGTGAGTGTAGTGAGGCAGATAGGCATTCGGGCTATGGCAACACAGGAGGTGGTACTTAACCCAATGGGGACACATGGAGGGCTCTTATCTCTATGCTTTTCAAGTGTAAGAGCTGTATGTTTGTGTGTAAGGATTTCTAACATCTTTCAGTTTGTCACCTTGCTGTTTCAATGGTTAGTAGGATAGTCCAAAAGAGAAAAAATGATGAGCCCTTACTTTTTATAAAACATAAAGGCTTTTCATTTGCTGATAAAAGCATACATATTCATTGTACAAAATTTGGCAAACAAAGAAAAGACATGGAAACAAGGAAAAAACACCTAACTACTCTCAGTGCTTTTATGCTATTTTTATCCAGTCTTCCTCCTTTTTCTGTCTAAAAATGGATTATTGTAATATACATGTATTGATCTGATGTATATAAAATGCATATTGTATATGTATATCCATGAAGATATATATGACAGCTATAGTAATATAGATGATTTTATATTTTATTTTTAACTTCATCCTCCATCAGTAGACATTTGCCATGCCAATATCCCTTCAAGACTTTTTTACGACTCTATAATATGGCTGTGTGATAACATCACCATTCCTTCTGGACAGTTTTTTGACAGAAGCAATAAAAAGATATTGTCAAGTGAAATGATTCATTTTGGCAGGTCAAGACGTCAAACTTCAAAACAGATGAGATTTACAATTCCAAAAATTTAGGAAAATTGAAGTGCCATAAACTTTAAGGGAGGTAAAAATGTTGTTTGCACTTCCTGAGGGTGCCTGGGTGGCTCAATCGGTTAAGCATCAGACTCTTGATCTCAGCTCATGTCTTGATCCCAAGGTTGTGACTTCAAGCCCTGCTTTGGGCTCCACTCTGAGCATGGAGCCTACTTTAAAATAAAAATGTTGTTGGATTGCCTTTGCTCATTTACCTTTCTCCAAGTATAGAAGCAGTTAGAATTAACAAATAACTCTCGGGGCGTCTGGGTGGCTCAGTGGGTTAAAGCCTCTGCCTTCGACTCAGGTCTTGAATGAGCCCCGCATCAGGTTCTCTGCTCCGGTGGGGAGTCTGCTTCCTCCTCTCTCTCTGCCTGCTTCTCTGCCTACTTGTTATCTCTGTCTGTCAAATAAGTAAATAAAATCTTAAAAAAAAAAAACAAATAACTCTCATGTGATTTTATAATATCTTCCTTCCTGTTCAGACCAGCATCAAAGCATTTTTATTACATTTATAGTGGTGGGTTGGGAGGAATCTCAGTTATTTTTCATACCCCATTAAAAAGAATTTAATGAGTCAATCTTATTCCAGATGGACCTATATATAAAGGGTGTGGCTCTTGACTTCACAGGCATGCATCTGTGTTAAATACCAATAATGATTTTCAGATTATCTTATCTTATTTTGTAAATTCAAAAATGAGGTAGTTCCATTGGAGGTAAAGGAATTGCTCCCAGGCGTGCACAGGGAGTTCTAATAGGATTAGACCCATTAGTCTCAATAAATCCCTTGGTGTCAAAGTCTGGATAATCTGTAACTATTAACTTTAAACTGATGTGGTTGGCTGCTCAGGCCCACAACATAGAAGCACCATTTGGGTCTGAATTTATTGTAGATGGTTGGCCAAGACAAGCATGACTCTGTGGGAAAGGATGAAGGCCATTTACCCACTGTCACTGCTGTTCCTAAATCCTCACCTTCTGCTTCCCAGTTGTATGACTTTTCGTTATCTTTTCCTGCTCTAACTCCCCTGAAGGCTTTGTCTCACCACCTGTGTCATTTTGAATTACAATCATCTGTGTCCTTACCTGAGTCCTCCGTTTACAAGGACTATTTATGTCTTCCTCACCTATTTTATTTCCATGCATCTAAATTTAAGCTTAGGGGGAACTCAACGTCAAGGTTTCACCAGTCCTCTCTCTTACCCCTCACCTTACTCCCTTCTCCTCAGGGCAGGACTAGACAGATTATCAGCTCCAGGATCACTGTACCCCAAAGTGGGAAAAAGAATCTATGCCTTCTGTCACACTGCTATTTTCTTATAAGCCTGCTTTTATGCAGGGCAGGTTCACTTGGTGCCTCCACTGCCCATGCTTTAAGCACACCAGGAAAACTGCCACATTCTCCTACCCAGCTTTACCATTCACTGAGGCATTGATCCTATTCTGCCTCCTTGTGTTTACTGTCAATTGGATGGTGAAGTATTAGTGACTGCCTCCCTCCAAACCTATATCACTCCCATTCTTTGGACGTGCACATGGCTTGGTGTGCTTCAGTGAGACTGCAATCAGCTACCTGTCCCAGACACGCACACCACCTCCTAGAAAGGCCTTTCCTCCATGCATCATTCTCTCTCAAAGAGGACTTAGAACTCTCAAAGTTCACCTAACAAGCCATTATTACCATCTACTACATGCAAGGCATTGTGCTAAACATTGGTCGTAAAGCAATAAATTAATGAAGCCCAATCTCTACCCCCTAGATGCTCCAGCCTAGAGACAGTAAGACAACTAAATAATCACCACATAGTGTGATAAAGGCTGTCATGGAACCCTGCACCAATGGGATAGGAACCTCCCATAGTAGTTCTGGGATACAGAGTCAGCAAACATTAATATTCCCATTTTACAGATGAGATAACTGAGGCCCAGAAACACTAAGTTCCCCAAGGTTAAATGGCACAAGATAGTTAGACAGAGCTAGAGAAATCTCTGGTCCATTGCATTTGCACTACAGCATGGCATCACTGTGGAATCATAGGACCTCATCTATCTTAGAAGGGAAGGGAAGCTAAAATGGTTAAGGAAGACATGCATTATTGCCTTAGGTTTACACCAGATTGCTCTAGCCCATGTGGATATTATGGTTCTCTGAACCACTCTTCTAGACCCTAGTGCTGATAGGAAATCACCTAGCATCTGATTTCAAGTCAGATTATGCCACAATAGTGAACAATTCTCAGTGGTTAACAGAAAAAAAGAATTGTGCTCAATAATTCACAATTCATGTTTATTAACAAGTTAGTTTCAGCTCTGCTCAATGTCAGCTTCATTCTGAGCCTCGTATAGAAGGAGCGGTCTCTATGTGGGATACTGCTCGTATCATAGCAGGGGGAAAAGAGGCCAAGAAGTGACACACTTCTGTTTGTCCTTCACTGGCCTGAACAATCACATAGCCAACCCTATGTCAATGAGGCAGAGAAGCATTAACTACCCACAAGTCAGGGCAGCAAATGTTTTGAACAACAGCCCACTATCTCTTTTAATGACTGTAAGGGTGCAAATAAACATAGAGACAGAAAACCTGGGGATGAATATTAGCTCATTCATGACAGGAGAACTGAAATAAAACTCTCTGAACCTCAGTAATATCACCCATAAAACAAAGATAACTATTGCCATCTATCTCAGGAACTTGATGTGAGAAGCAAATTCAATGTGTAAGAAAGTTTCTGGTAAACCATGGAACGCTTTGCTTTTGTTCTTACATATTGCTTCTTGTTCAAATATCTTGTTCCTACCTAAAGACAAGGAGTTACAAATTCAAATATCTATAGGGCCAAGCAAATAACACAAACAGAAACAAGTCAGTTACTTGTTCTGAAAACAAAAACTAAAAAACCTCAATACCCACCTAGTTATACTTTCATTCTAGTGTTGTTTCTTTTCTTTTTCTTCCTTTTCTTTCTTTCTCTCTCTTTCTTTCCTTTCTTTCTTTCTTCCTTCCTTTCTTTCTTTCTCTCTTTCATTGCTTTACAAGGAATACCAAGCATATCTAATAGCTAGATTGGGCCTGCAGAACAACTACCATCAACTGTACATTTCTTACAGAAAGAGAACCAGTCTAATATATCCAATAGTTCTTCAAATACAGTTCTAACCCTCAGAAAATCCCTGACAAAGTTCATGAAGTTCAAGTCTATTACCAAATAAATAATACATTCATCTTAAAAACGTATGGACGACAGCCAAACATAAAGTACCTAGAATGATACAGAAGACTCATATCTGCTAACTGGTATATCTTTCTTAATAAAACAAACATAAAAGATATAATAGTTCATGGTTAACCCTAATGAAAGCACTAAATACTTCAACTGCAAGGAAGAGCCCACTCGTTTCTTCATAAAATGTTTGAGGGATTGTTATGTGGAAGGGGACTCTACAAGCTATTTCTCATTTATGTCTGGTCCAAATACTGCAATTTTCAGACAGTGTAGAAAATATGGCAAGGTAAACCCTGGAGCTAAAGGGGAACATAGGAAGAGCATGTCGCCCAGTTCACTGACATAAAGGGGTAGAAGCAGTCGCATTACAGAGAGAACTGCATTGTGAATGATGGGAGAGATATGGTAGAATTGGAAAAGCAGAATAGTGAGAGGAGCCCAGCATCGGAATTCACCACGAAGAACATGGATGCTGGGGAAGTGAGCAGGGTTAAATCACGCAGGGTCTTGGCAAATGTATCACTAGCTTAGAAAGGTAGAGTTAAATAAATGAGATGAATGTAGACATAGTCCTTGCCCGCAAGGGGAGGTAGGTTAGGATACAATGTAGCAGTGCAGGCTATGAGGCATGAAGTCCTATGGAGAGTCAGAATAGGGAACGGTTCTAACCTCTCCACACTCCACAGTGGGGAGTATGGGAAAAGATGTTCAGCATTTCAGATGGGCTCTGGAAATGGAGAGGATTTCAATTAATAGAAATTGGAAGGAAGGAATTCTAGGAGAGACCTAGAGATAAAGAAATTAGGAGAGCAACAATTTGTGCAAAAAGAGATATAAAGGAGAGGTAAACGAAGGAAATGAAAAATCACACACCGTGGAGCAATTGTTTATCAAGGACCTGAGTGCTGGGCCCTGGCCTTGACACCATATGCAAACTAGCTCATTTAATTTTCACAATAATGGCATTTCATTGGTAACAGTACTAAAGCTTTCTTCAAAAGTTGCTTTCTTAAAGTCATAAAGTAAGTGGTGACTTCTCTGGTTCACTCACCAAACCTAAAATTTACTCCAGAGGAAATAAGTCAGAGTAGTGAAATCAGTGTTTGGGCAAATTCCTTAAGCAACGAAGTGCAAGGTGATTCAAAATGTGAAACTAAGGACAGCACAGGGAGGTGGCTCACATTTAAGAATCCTTAACTATCAAAAATCTCCCAACAACAACAAAAAAAAGCCCAGGACCAGATAGCTTTACTGGTGAACTCTTCCAAACATTTAAAGAAGAATTAATCCCAATCCTTCTCAAATTTAAAAAAAAAAAACTGAAGAGGAGGAACACTTCAAAACTCTTTTTATAAGTCCAACATACCCCAATACCAAAACTAGACAAGGATACAATAAGAAAATGAAATCACAGTTCAATATCCCTGACCAAAATAGATGCAAGACCATCAGCAAAGTACTAGCAAACTAAAAAGATCAGAAGGCACAAGAAACAAGAACAAAAATAAACAAACGGGACTACATCAAACTAAAATTTCCTGCACAACAAAGGAAACAATCAACAAAATCAAAATGCAACCTATGGAATGATAGAGAATATTTGCAAACCATGTATCTGATAAGGAGTTAATAATTAAAGTATATATGGGAGTCCATATAAGTCAATACCATAAAACCAAACTGATTAAAAAATAAGTGCAGGACCAGAATAAACACTTTTGCAAAGAAGACATATGAATAAACAATAGGTATATGAAAAGGTGTTCAGTATTATCAATCACCAGAAATACAATTTAAAACCACAGTGAGATATCATCTCACACCTGTTAGGATGTCTATTATCAAAAAGTCATATGATAACAAATGTTGGCAAGGATATAGAGATGAGGGAACCCTTATACACTGTTGGTGGGAATATAAATTGGTACACTTACCATGGAAAACAATATAGAGGTTCTCCAAAAACTTAAAAGTAAGGGGGGACCTGGGTGGCTCAATCGGTTAAGTGACAGTCTTCGGCTCTGGTCATGATCCTAGAGTCCCAGAATGGAGTCCTACATTGGGCTCCCTGCTGAGTGGAGAGTCTCCTTCTCCCTCTGACCTTCCCCCTCTTACACTCTCTCTCTCACTCTCTCTCTCTCAAATAAACAAACAAAATCTTAAAAAAAAAAAAAAAACTTAAAAATAAGATACTATACGATCCAGCAATGCCTCTTCTGGTATATTTCCAAAGAAAATGAAGATGAGATGAAGATGTCAGAAAGATACCTGCATTCCCACACTCATCACAGCATTGTTCATTGTAGCTAAGATATGGAAAAAACCTAGAGTGTTCATCAGCAGATGAATGGATAGTGAACATGTGGTATCTATGGATAATAGAATATAATTCTGCCTTAAGAAAAAAGGAAATGCGTCATTTGCAACAACATGGATGAAGTTGGAGTCATGGAGAACATTATGCTGGGTGAAATAAGCCAGACATGGAAAGGCAAATACCAATGATCTCACTTATATGTAGAATCTCAAAAGCTGAACTCATAGAAACAGAGAATAGAAAAGTGGTTACCAGGGGCTGAGTGGTGTGGGAAATGGGGAGACTTTGGTCCAAGGGTATCAACTTTCAGTTCTGGAGACCTCGTGTACAGCATGGTGACTCAGTTAATAACATTACATTGTATCCTTGAAATTTCCTACAAGATTAGGTTTTAAGGGTCCTCACCATACACACACACAGAGTAACTATGTGAAATGATCGATGTGTCAATTAGCTTGATTTTGGTAATCATTTCACAATATTTCAAAACACTATCTTAGACACCTTAAACAGATACAAATTTTGTCAATCATACCTCAATAAATCTGGAGAAAACCAAGGAGGCCTTCAACAACTTCACCAGCAAAAAAACCTACTTGAGTTTTTATATTGGTACCTTGTTTGATTTCTAACAGCACTCATCCCTATCTGAAACTATTTTATGTGCTTTTCTTTCTATTCCATAGAGGCTCCTAAAAGGCAAGACTGTGTAGCTGGTCTGCCGCTGTATCCTCAGGAATGCCTGTCAGGAGCTAAATTGTGTCCCCAGGAAGCAGGTGCTAAAGTTCTAACTGTTGACACCTGCGAATGTGACCTTATTTGAAGAGTCTTTAGAGGTGAAATTAAGATGTAAGTTAAGATGAGCTCATACTAGAGTAAGGAGGGCTCTTAATGTAAAATGACTAGTGTCCTTCTAAGACAGGGAGAAGAGGCCCAGAGACACACAGAGAGAAGGTCAGTTGGTAACGGAAGCAGAGGTTAGAACCATATAGCTGCAAGTGGAGAAACACCAAGAGCTGCTGGCAAGCACCAGAAACTAAGAAGTGGCCTGTGAACCCTCCCCTAGAGCCTGCTGAGAGCATGGCCGTGTGACACCTCGATTTCAAGCTTCCAGCCTCTAGAGCTGCAAGGGAATGAACTTGTGTGGGGGAAGCCACTTGCTTTGTGCTATTTCTTAGGGCAACCCCAGGAAACTCATATAGCACCTGAAAAGTATCCTCTGAATGAATGAACCGATGGTGACACAAGTTGGA
Source organism: Mellivora capensis (assembly GCA_004024625.1). Lineage (NCBI taxonomy): Eukaryota > Metazoa > Chordata > Mammalia > Carnivora > Mustelidae > Mellivora > Mellivora capensis. Next base: position 11,201 of record PISX010003474.1, on the reverse strand, counting down.
AGGAGGGAGAGTTCCATACAGGAATGGATGGAAAGAACAGGAAGCAGATGCATGGGAAGCACTAACAAGACTTGTTAGGAAGGACCCAGTCTCAGTTTCCATCTTGCTGCTGAAAAGTCATTCTTGAAAGGATTCACTCCAATTTGGGAAGATTCTGGTTGTGGATCCTCAAATTCCAGAGTTCTAGATCTACATAGACACTCTACCCAATTGATTAGGAGTAAGGCATTTAATGAGACAGGCTTAAGAAAAATCTGGGCTTGGCTTCTTATTGGAGGCATGGCCTTGGAGAGTTGTTGGGCATCTCTGAGTGGGCTCTGCTGTCTACCCAGTGCTCCCTCTTTAAAAAGCAGACTCTGTTACAGGAGGTTTGGGGAAAAGTCTGCATCCCCAACAAGCTCCTGAGTGGTAATGCCCATGAGGCTGGTCCTCAGACCACACTTTGAGCAGTGGGGGCAGAGCTAGAGAACATTAGTTTTTAAGGGACTCTGAAGGATGATTTCAGCAGGACCAAGAGAAGCTGAAATGAAAAATGACCTGGCTGGAGAGATGCTAATACTTGAGCAAACTACAACACTTGCACAGCAACACTGCATAAATCCACAATCTATGGCCCAGGGACTAAATATGGCCCACCAATGCCTTGCAAATCCTAAACTACTTACTACCCTGACCTTTACAGAAAAACTTTGCTGACCCTGAATTAACCAGTCTGTCCGTTTTGAGAATCAAACAAATATTTTGGAAGCCACTCCAAACTGCATAACATATAATCTGAAGACATGATACACAAAGAGGGGAATTTCAGATGACAAGAAATGAAAATATAAAAGGCTGATCATGCTTGCTTCATAGGGCCACAAAGGAAAACTACACAAATCTGAGAAGAGAGTGATGGTCTTCTGCCTAAAACTTAGCCAAAGTTAAAAATAAATTTCAGGTGCACCTGGGTGGCTCATTCAGTTAAGCGACCATCTCTTGGTTTTGGCTCGGGTTGTGATTTCAGGGTCCTGAGATCCAGCCCTGGGTAGGGCTCCTCGCTCAGCAGGGAGTCTGCTTGGGATTCTCTCTTTCTTTCCTTCTGCCTCTGCCCCTGCCCTTCTCTCGCTCTTTCCCTCTCTTTCTCTCTCCCAACCACCCAAGACAAATAAATATATCCTTAAAAAAAAAAGTTAAAAATAAATTTCAGAAACAAGAAAGAAACATAAAGAAGAACAAAACCCATTTTTCCTTTTTTGGCTCTAGTAGGGAAACCGTGCTCTGGCTATAAAAACTCAAAACATCAACTTCCCAGATGAGCTAAAAAACTCCAGTGTCCTCTTTCAATACCATCTTGTATTAGCACCAAACTTTGAATGATAGAAATTCGAAATGTAAAAAGTCAAGAGAAAAAAAAAGACTTCTAATTCTTCAACTTCAAATCACCAAGTGATTTTTGCTTTTAGAAGCTCACAAAATGTGAATGACTGCAGTTGGCATGCAGAATGTCTCTCTGTGAGGAGTCAGCTTGGGAAGTCAATCTCCAGAATTAAGACCAAGAACAATGCCTCATATTTAGTAGGAGTACCAGGGCTATAATTGAAAAAGTAAGAACAGGAGCATAAATACCTTCCCAGGACTATAACTTTGGTACCCTAACTGTAAGGGCTTCTTAATTAAAATTTAAGTCGCTGAGTGAACAATTTTAGCTTAAGCCATTTTTATGCATATAAATGCCCAGTTAATCTCTAATTGGCAATATCTTCTCCTTCTCCTCTTTTGTTTCCTTAGGACAATGTAAAATCCAGAAAGCACCCAAGTTGTGCCTGCACAACATCCCCATTACTCTTGGCTTTCCTGCATTGGATCCTCAGGAGAGGGGAAAAAAGAGCTCACACTAACTCATTTCAGGAGGTTTGGATATCCTGAATCTAAACCAGCTCTTATCTTAACTTGCCTATGTGAGATTTACAAATGGGAAGAGAACAAATAAAGAGTAATTTAAATTTTAATTTAAAAAACCCTCTATTTTCTTATCCCTTATCAAACTGCCGGCATTTTTCCTGCTGACAATGAGCAAGAGTCATTGGCATAGGCCAGACCCTACCCACAACCAAGGAATCTCTTTCATCTAAAACCCTGATCCCTTTAATAAACAAAATACGAAAAGGCAGTCAAAATTACGCTGTGGCTTTATAAAAAGGAGGCAGGGAAGTTCTCCGAGTACAATCCCCTACTTGTTATTTTCACATGCCATGTGACTCCAAGTCATTCTGAAGGATAAAGAGACAGGGGCTGCCACCAGATCCCAGCCATGATTTCCCCTCCGTTCCCAGCCCTGGCCCATCTGTTCTCCAGAGGCCACATGAATGGCATATGTCAAGAGAGTCAGAGCTGTGCAAACTGCCCAAAGAAATCGCTCGGCCAACTTTCCTTTGCTTCCACGGCTTCAGCAATTGTTGCTGAGCCAACCACCATATGGCGAATAATTAGTTTTTCGACCCCACTCAAGAAAAATGTCCGCTTCATTGCCAAGCATTAGCAATATGTGTGTTAATGAACAGTGGGAGTTGAATGCCTATACATTAACAAAAGTTGTGTGTGTGTGTGTGTGTGTGTGTGTGTGTGTGTGTGTGTGTGTTTTCTTTTCCAGCTTCAAGCTCTGTCCCATTTGCTTTTGCTTCCTTTCAAATAGGTGACAGTCTGGAGTCCATAGCATTTAGGAGCAAACTGTAATTTTGTGGAGGTTTTTTGTTTTGTTTTGTTTTGTTTTTCATGAAAAGCTACAGCCCAATGGGCGATGACCAGATTTCACAACCAAATATCTTTCTTTTAATAAAATGGCTTCAATCTTCTTTTTTTTTTTTTCAAAATGATGAATTCAGTCCACATAAAGATTGGGATGTCAAAGCCGGGCACCAGGATGCTTTTTTGCCCTTGATGCGTAAGAGGTAGGCATAAATTTATGTTGAATGCCATTACTACTGTCTCAAGCAGGATGATGCACTTTTTGGCCTCTTTAACTGTTAAACACTCACCTCCTTACTCCAACAGAAAATGCAATTTATGCTCTTAGCATGATTTAGGAACCCAGTTAAGATTTCAAGTTCACTATCCCAGGAGTATAAGCCTTAATAGGCAATTTTCTCTCAAGAGAAAAAGATCTTCTTGCAGTCAGAAAATAAACATACATTTAGTATACATGCTGCAAGACAAAAGTACCTAAGTCTGCACCCATCTTTGTATTTCCTAGGGCAAGGCAACACTGATTTACTCCTGATTAGTTTTTTAGATTTTTTTTTTTGAAGTCTGACTGCTTTTTGACCTTGGCCTTCGCTCAAATGCTGCATGCAAACATACAAACCCTGAGAAAGAGAGACAGGCAATTGTTATGTTCTCTAATGTAATTCTCAGAGTCTGGCTATAGGTCAGTGGTTCTCAAATATCTCCAGTTTGCAGACCATCGTACCATGTCAGAAGTTCCTAAAGATCCTCCCTCTTATTTGCGGGTAAAAAAGAAATGCTTTGTTGGAATAAATCACCAGAGGGGTGCTGATTTAATGAGACAGTTGAGAGGAATCTCACAAGCAAAACGTGAATCAGGGCCAGAAACTATGAATGATGACTGTCATTTTCTCTTCACATTCGTGATCAGTTAGAATAACGCCAGCATCACCTTCTAGACTATTAAACTCACTGAAGACATGGACTGCTGCTTTTTTTTGCTCACTGCTATATTCTTGGTAGCAGCTAGATGCTTGAGACTACAATGGATAAATTTTCAATAAGCAATTATTGGGTGAATAGTTTCAATACTATAAATAATCTTGAATACAGTGCAAGACCAGTCTAGAAACCATGAGTATTTTCTAGATCACAGCTGGAGAATCTCTACCAGAGGGGACTGTAAGTGGATATTAGACATTATATCCATTTAATGGCATTGTCCCTCTGACTACCACTGGCCTCTAATTATACTCATAAATAAATAAATAATAAATACACAAATATTTTAAAATTTTAGGAAACTTAAAAAATTATAGTTTTTATATATTTCTGCTCTAAAATCTGAAGTGTAGGGAAAACATGCTCTATTTTGGGCCAAAGAGCAGCTGACAAAGTGTTTTCCATATATCTTTAGCCAGAAAAATTTAGGGGCAACAGCATAGTTTGAAAGTCCTGTATGTCATACTTCCCTCCACAGTTCACCATTAGTACCTCTCTCTTGACTCCTCCAAGTTTGTTTCCTTATCTGTTGATTAAAATGTAGTAGGAAAGGAATAAAATGCTTCTGTTGTGGTATTTCGTGGATTAAAAAATAAGCCACGCAAACTCCCTCAGATTGTGCGGAACACCAAGCAGATGTCAAAGCTTGGCTATTTTTGAGTTCACAATCAATGAATTTATTCTCAAAACATCAAACCTGCTTAATCCCAGGGTTTCTGATTTGAAGGAACCATTAACAAACGCTAACTTGGAATGTGAGAAGAGTTTCTTATGGGTCTACTTTCTTACTTTGAAGCAAGCCTTTTTTTTCCCTATACATATCAACTCATAAAACCCTAACAATGCATCACTGGGGGAGAAAAAAATAAAACAGCTTGAAGTGGCTTTCTTCATGGCTCATATAGGGCACTAGAATTATTGCTAATTCTCATCCTAAGGAGAATTAGCAATAACTTGGTCAAACAAACCATTCTCAAGTCTCTGGCATCCTACTTTCATCCTGTTGGTGGACATCAAATCTAGTTCAAAGTTTAGCCCCTTGAGGGAAGGTTGGGGATGCTTCACCAATGAACCTGCTCTTAAAGGAAGTACTTCTGCTGCATAATCAAAAATATTTTAATGGAAAGTTACAGTTAAATGAGTTGGAGACATGAAAGCAGAGTTGTTCTGATTGGTCTATGGCCCAGAAAGATATCCAAGGAGAAGCCAAAGCAAAAAGTGTCAAGTCCAGTGTCACCGAGGAAGGAACTGCCTGCAGCATTAGTCTGTCCCAGTTTTACCTTTCCCTTTGTGCACAGCTGAAAAGTTTGCTCGTATTCAGCAGCCTAGGAGTCCCTGATGTAGGGCTGGGACAAGGGTCTGGTGCCGTGAGGAGCAGCAGACTGGAAACCTGGAGGGACAGGGAATTTTAATATAGGATATGACTTCTCACGTGGACAGTGTCCCTCTAGCTGGGTCTCCTATAGCAAGCCACATGCACCACAGTACTCTGCCACCTGTCCAAGCCCATACTCTCCTCTTCCTAACCTCCCTAATCAATGGTTAAATGGCTGTTTTGTAAAAATGATTCTCTGAATAGTCCCCTGCAGATCATTGCCCCCTTCAAATGAGCTGGTTGGGTAAATAGGAGGTGACAGTCAGGGTTAATTCTAGGGAGGGTGGAGTAGGCCCCTACCCACATGAGGCCAGCTGACGTGTGCTATCAAGTCACCTTGCCTTGCCCAATGTATGTCTACTTGGGCTTATTAGGCTACCCTTAAATTCCTTTCTTTACAGGGAGTCATGATCTGGGGTTAAGATACTGCCTCTAGAAGGTCTCCATTAGAAAGCCAACATTTGTGGGGTTTTTTTTTAAGATTTTATTTAACTATTTGAGATACAGAGTGAGCAAGTGAGAGAGAGAGAAAGAGAGAGCATAAGAGCAGGGACAAAAGGAGAAGGAGAAGCAGACTCCCCGCTGAGCAGGGAGCCTGAGGCAGGGCTCAATCCCAGGATTCTGGGATCATGACTCAAGCTGAAGGCAGATGCCTAACCAACTGAGCCACTCACACCCCCAGAAAACCAACAGTTAATTTGAAAGGAGATACTGCGTGAGTTCCTTTGCATTCATGACTTCATCTCTGTGGCCTTGCCATGGTGGCCATACAAACCTCCTTTGGGCTCCTCAAGCCCAGAACCTCATTTTGACCCTAATACCATTGAGAAGATGAAGCCTTCTACCAGGAACCCCTTCATGGACTGCCTGTCTGTCCCTTTGCATCTTCTCTTTATCCTCTTTCCTTCCTTGGGACACAGGTAAACCTCTACCTGGCCTCCTCCTTTCATCCTCTGCCCCTTCTCCTTGCATCTCATTATGTTGACTGTCCCCGTTTCTGTAGGAAATTTCCATCTCTTCTTCTGCACCTGTAAACAACTCAGATCATTTAGCTCTGATATCTGATATTTACCTATCTTATCTTACTCTTTTCTTGTACAACCAATCTTTTCGGGAAGAGGGCCCACTCTGAATGCTTCCATTTTCTCACTCTTAATTTATTCCTTAATCCTATTTGAATTCTGCCTCCACTACCGAAACTGCTCTCCAGTCAGTCATCACTGCACACATAGACCCCACCCAGCTTCTATGTCCTCTTCCTTCTTGTCCACTAAGCATCATTTCACTAAATTTTTTTGCAGCATTTTGCTATTTCGTGTGCTCCTTACATCCATAACTTTCCCAGTCTCTTTAGACATTGTCCTCTCTGCTTTTCCCTTTACATTTATGATTTTATCATTTTCTGCCTACTGGTTTTCCTTTCATCCCTAACCATCCAGCTGTCTAAAATGTAAGCTTCCCCTAAAGCAGCATTGTATAAGAACTTTCCACACAGATGAAAGTGTTCTATATCTGTGCAGTCCAATACAGCAGCCACTACCCAGATCTGGCTAACAAATATAAGAAGTGTGGCTAGCACAACTGAAGAACTCAATTTTCATTTTATTTTATTTTATTTTAATTAAGTTACATTTAAATTGCTAGATGTGGCAAGTGGTTAGTATATCAAACAGCACAACCATGGAGTTCTGTCTCATCTTTTGTCCGTCCTTAGAAACTTTACCCTCTCTTCTTGCTGGCCCTATCTCCTCTCTGCAGAGGACAACCAAAACTTTCTAGTAGGACAAGAAACAGACCCACATTTCCAGGCTCCTTTTGAACATCTATAACAACTCTCTCACCAACACCTGGAACTCAAAATTTCAGATTCTGTGTTTTACTTCTATACTTATGCACTTGAAACTGATGTCATCCTGGCAAAGTTCAGAGTAGCATCTGACTTCTGCACAGTAAGTTCTTCTAACGAGGACCGAAGAAGTGTTTCCTGGTCACCTGGAATTGCTCTGTTGCATTTATCATTATAATCTTCTCCTTCCAGATTGTATTTCTTTATAAAGCCCTTTCTCAAGGTAAGAACTTCCTAAAGTGTTTCTATTTGTTTCCCAACACTTTACCCCTTTCAGTTTTGAGGCCACGGATTTACCTTGTTGCCTATAGTTCTTGGGTCCCTGAAGCATGTCTAATAACAGAGGTGCTCTGTGGATTCTCTGGCTGAGTCTCAGTTTACAAAGGCTGGTGATGCATACATTTGCAGAAAGAGTTAGAATGGGAAACAGTGAAACAGGAGTGGGAGCAGGAGAAGAGGAAGATGACAGGAGACATTTTGACTGATTTCAGCACTTTTACCAAATCTTTAGCTGAATCCAATCCCCTTAAGACACAGCCACCTAGCCTCAGGGCATAAGCTCATCTTTCTTTTGTGGTAAAGATTCAAAAACTAATGATGTACTATATGGTGACTAACATGACATAGAAAAGCACATTTTTATAAAAGCAATCTGGAATATTCATTCACATTAAGCATAAATATGTCCATGTTTCATCATTTTACTGATTTTTAAACTACAAACAGATTACATTTAGAAGACTTTTCTTAACTTCCACAATAAGAACAATTTAATACATAAAATATTATTTGCATTTTGGGTCTCTAAGGCAGGGTGACATATTGAGATACATATTTTTTGAATAAATTCAAATACATATTTGAATTTATATTTCATCTGTGTGCTATTCTAGCAAGGACATCTATTTCAGAACTTCAAGTGATATTCAAAGGATCATCTGCACTCATATTATTCAATCAGAATTTCAATAAAATAAACTATTGCACATTACAAAATGCCTTTAACAGTATGTCTTGGAAAGCTGGAAAGACTTAATAAAAAGCTGTTAGAAAAAAATTAACATAAATCAGAAAGCACAAGGACTCTGGAGGGGAGGCAGAAACTGAGGTAATCACTGAAATTGTCCAGTTTACCACCTTCAAAGAGTCCCTGAGCTGTGCCAAAGGACAGGGAAACCTTGGCAAAAAATTTTAACAGCCAATTCACCCAAGAAGATATGTGAATAACAATGAGCCTGTGACAAGATTCTCAATATCAGTCATCAACATGCTAATGAAAGCCATTGCACACCTGTTTGAATGGGAATCCAAACCAGTAGACTGTTGGGGAGATTGTGAAGCAACTGGAACTCCCAACACTGCTGATGTGACCTTGCCCAGACCAACAGGGAAGAAAAAAGTTCATCTACCGGATGATCCAACCACTTCCCTCCTAGGTATTTATCCAAGACGAATGAAAACATGTGTCCGTGTGAAGGCTTATGCACAAACGTTTGCACTAACTTTGTCATAGCTCCAAACTGGAAACAATCCAATAACTCTCAACAGGTGAATGAATAAACAAATTGCACTACACCTTACAATGCAACACTACTGAACAGTGATAAATACCTGTATTGCATATACGGGTATATGCAATAACGTGGGTGAATCTCAAAATAATTACAATGACAAAAGATAGGCCTCCTCTCCCCCTGCCAAAAAGAGGACATACTGCCTAATGCCACTTTCATAAAATTCTAGAAAATGCAAACTACCTTATAGTAACAGAAAGCAGACCAGTCAGTGAGTGGATGGCCCAGGGAAGGGAGGCATGGAGGGACCAGAAGGAAGGATTACAAGGTAAAGGAGTAAGCTTTGGGGGCATGATGGGTATGTTCACGGTCATGAATGTGTTGAAGGTTTCAGCGGTGTCTGTGTATGTCAAAATTTATTACATTTGTGTACCTTAAATATGTGCCATTTATTTTATGCCAATTAGGTAGGTCCTGATTAAAAGGTCACCTAGCTTAAGTCCATTTACATTTTTAAAAGAAAGAGAGAAAGAAAGTTTCCCATAACTGGAGAGAATACACTTTGGTGTTACAGGCCCATCATCCCTCAGTTTCCTCCTGTTCTAGGATAGCCGCTACCTACCATGCACCCATTAGATATGTAGCATAATCAATATTTCAAACATATAAGTTGGTGAATGATAATGATGATTATGATAAAGAAGAAGAGGAGGAAGAAAAAGAAGAAAAAGCAAGGTAGATAGAGATGGATGGATGGATGGATGGATGAAAGAACGGATGAGATTGATGGATAAAATATCTACATCAAGCTGATCAATTCACCGGCATGTATGCATTTCTATGGATCTCCCAGGTAGACAGGTACTGGATTAGGTACATGTGGCACATGAGGAACCTCAAAATTCAGCAGATACTCAAAACATTCATGGGCCTTCTCAACCTTTTACTTTTAACAGAAGAACCAACTTTCTAAGACTGAAAATGTTATAAAGATATCAAGTGTCAGTATCAGACTTCCTCTCTCATCCCATTTAGTCTGGGATATGTTATTTTATTCTGAGATTTAGACCAGGAGTGATGTCTTATTGGATCCCATTACAAATGATGTTCAAATAAAGAGAGGTGATGGAGAATAATGAATATGTATCGAGAACCTATTGTGCTGGGCATTGTACTAGGTGTTCTATATACACAAACTCTAGTCTTCAAATCTGCCTGACTTATATAGTATTATTACCTCATAATACATACTCCTGAAAAAGCTTAAGCAGAGTTAATCAGAAAGTTTGCAAATTAGAAAACATCTTAACTCTTTTAGGTTAAGAAAATAGGAAAATTCAAGGATTAAATATGCATTTTCCTCTTTCTATAAAAACAAGCCTACTCTTGAATAAAACTCCAGGATAGAAGCTACAGAATGCAGAGACAGCTGGACTGAATTACATTACAGAGATGACGTCTGTTTCTGAGAGTCAGCATTGATAGGAAAACCTCATTGTCCTGTCACCAGGTCTCTACCACCTTTCCAGACGCCAGGTAGAAAAAAACCAGGGACAGATTCAAGACCAGTGTTTGAGAACCCTTTGCCAACTCCCCTGTTTACAACTCATATGCCATATCCAGTGAGCAGAGAGTTTTAAAAACCCAGTAGAGATGTTGTAACATTGAAAACAATAAAAGGAAAATAGGCTATCAAAATTTTAGTACAAATCCAAGAAAAGAAACAAGATGGGATGGGGTGGGGGGAGACAAACCATAAGTGACTCTTAATCTCACAAAACAAACTGAGGGTTGCTGGGGGGAGGGGGGTCGGGAAAGGGGGGTGGGGTAATGGACATTGGGGAGGGTATGTGCTATGGTTAGTGCTGTGAAGTGTGTAAACCTGGCGATTCACAGACATGTACCCCTGGGGATAAAAATACATTATATGTTTACATAAAATTAAAAATTTTTAAAAAAAAGAAAAAAATTTTAGTACAAATCCAAATGGAGTGATCCATTTTCGAAATACCAATGTTTGCTGTCAATGTGATTGAAGGAAATGAAATTCTAATGTTCACGAATGAAAGCAAAACTCTTCTATACCCCAGCACATACAAAATGATTTCCCCAAATGCCTTCTCATAAAAAATGGAGGTATTTAATATCGTCTTTCAATATGTTTCTATGTGGGCATTTGAAACACAAAATCAATTCAATTTGACTTCTTTGTACCCTGCGGAGGGGGGGGGGGACAATTCAGTACAGCAAAATTAAAACATTGCTTTAAAAAGGGAAACTATGCTGAAATCAAAGATTTTTTTCTCAAATTAGACTGTGGACAAAGTTCTTCATTTCAAAAAGAATATTTATAAAAGTTGTTTTGTAGTTGAACAATCTTTTTTTTTAAATTTCATTTCTTTTCAGCATAACAGAATTCATAGTTTTACACCACACCCAGTGCTCCATGCAATGCGTGCCCTCCATAATACCCACCACCTGGCTCCCCCAACCTCCCACCACCCGCCCCTTCAAAACCCTCAGGTTGTTTTTCAGAGTCCATAGTCTCTCATGGTTCATCTTCCCCCCAATTTCCCTCAACTCCCTTCTCCTCTCCATCTCCCCATGTCCTCTGTGTTATTTGTTATGCTCCACAAATAAGTGAAACCATATGATAATTGACTCTCTCTGCTTGACTTATTTCACTCAGCATAATCTCTTCCAGTCCCATCCATGTTGCTACAAAAGTTGGGTATTCATCCTTTCTGATGGAGGCATAATA
>PISX010003473.1:0-137181 GCA_004024625.1 Mellivora capensis | reverse complement strand
AGCCAGAAATTAACTACAGGATTGGCAGTGCACTGACAGCAAGGTGGTTTCAATTGTTTAATAAAAATCTTATTCTAGCAAGAAATCATTTTACTGTTCTGTATCAATTTTGACCATTTCCTTTTTCTTTCCTTTTTTCTCTCCAGTATATCCACGATCATAGAATCATTCTCTGCCCAGAAGTTTAAAAAAAAAAAAATTGTAGTCTGGGGGAGGGGAGATACAGAGATTTGATGATATTTTTAAATCTCCTACTCTTACACTTAAAGCTATGGTATCAATGTAGGCTCAACATTAGAATCATTTGAGGAAATCTAGAAGAGATTCATGCATGAGTTCCATTCCTAGAAATTCTGCTTCTATTCAGCGTAAGTTAAGGCTGTGCATCAGGAATTTTTTAAACATCTCCAGGTGATTCTATCACTCAGCTGAATTTTAGAACCATGGACTTACACCAACCCTAAAAAAATTAGAGCTTCCTTATAATGCTGCATAGTCGGGGCACCTGGGTGGCTCAGTCATTAAGCGTCCGGCTTTGGCTCAGGTCATGATCCCAGGCTCCTGGGATTGAGCATCACATTGGGCTCCCTGCTCCTCAGGAAGCCTGCTTCTCCCTCTCCCACCCACCCCTGCTTGTGTTCCCTCTCTCACTGTGTGTGTCTCTGTCAAATAAATAAATCTTTTTTTAAAAAAAATATGCTACATAGTCACCTAAAGATCTACTGTACGAAGCTGGCCTTTCCTTTGGGGCTCTGGTATAGAACAGACTGCACGAGTGACTTGGGAAGTCATTCTTTTGAGCAATATGGGTCACCATTGGAGAGATCACATCTTTTTATCCAAAGATACTGCAATTCCTGTTAACCTGATAACCATGGAGGAGAGCTGTCTTGTTGAGCCCTTAAATTTAAATTCTTAAATGCCTTTAAGAATTAAAGGTATCTTCCAATATGCTTCAACTGTGGGTGTGGCTAGACTACCCACCAGGAAAAAAAAAAAAATTCCCACCATCTTTCTCTTTCCAAGAGGTCTCATGAGCTGATCTAGACAGGTGTGGAAGTTTCCCATATATTCTGATCCAAGTAGCCAAAGAAAGACTGAAAGGCATTTAAGGAGACATCACCGAAAAAGAAAAAGATTAAAACTAAGGGACTTATATGGAAGCAGCAGAAGAAATAAGACACATATATAGGTACTCACATTCCTATAAGCATATACATATTCAATCTTGGGTGCATAGCACTGGATTAATCTCCATACTTGGTTCATAAAACATCACTCTCAGGCATGGACTTCTCATTTAATTTTATTATTTTACTTGTTTTTAATCAATAAAATGAACACTCATAAGCACCATTACCTAACCCAAGATCAAGACCACTACCAATTACTTAAATTTATTTACATATTATTCCTTTATCTCTTCTTGTCACTCCTCTTACACAGCTAGAACTGCCATTCTGAATTCTGTGCTTTTATTTATAGATTTATTACTTAGGTTTACCTAGTATTGTTTAATTTTGTTTGTCTTGGGAACTTTTGAAAAAACGGAATCTTCTGGTACTTGCTTTAGGACTCAACCTAATATTCCTAAGATTGATGCATAAATAATCTGTACATTAATTCATTTTAATTTCATATAATAAAATTTAATGAACTACAATTTACCTATTCATTCACCCAATTAATGAGTATTTGGATTGTTTCCAGTTCTTGCTATTACCAACAGTGCTGCCATAACATTCTTTTCCAGGTCTGCTAGTACACATAGGCAAGGGTTCCTCTTTGGTTTTATGCCAGTTCCTCTTGGGAACTGATGAGCCCAATTCATGGAAATAGTCAACTTACAAAATAAAGTCAAACTGTTCTCCAATAAATAAAAGGTCTCAATGATTTCAAATTTGGGGTCAATGTTTGTCAATCCAAAGTGTGAAAAACTGCATTTCAATGAGATCTTAAGGTTCTTCAGAAGATATCATTAGAGTCTAAAAAGGCTTAATTTAGCATGAAAAAAGATCCTTGATCTAGGTGAATTCCATCCTACAACACAGAAACATCTTGAAAGCAGCTCCACACTTAAGCTTACAAACTTTGGCACCTAAATTTAATTTTAGAATACTGCAAAAAAGGAAGCTATAGATTCATTTCGCTTATGGCCACTAATGAAAATTTCTGAATACCTGCTCCATCAGCAACTTGAACCCAGTGGTGTATTAATAAAATCAGGCATCATGACTAAGTGAGATTTTCCTGAGAATGTAGGAATTTTTCACTATTAGGAAATTGATTGATGTGATTTATTCCATCAGAAAATTAAAAGCGATAAAACCAAATGAATACCTCACTACATGTTGAAGTCTGAGAAAACTCAGACAGCTATATATTTAATGGAATGAAACTCTCCAACACGAGACATATTCATACATCCGCGTATCAGAAAATTCTTTAAGGACAATTATAGTATTTGTTCATTTTTATCCTCATTATCCAAGGTTTGTCACCTAATGGAAACTCAAAGAGGGAAAAAAAATATGTGTTCCCATTTACTTCCAATGTAAAAGAAAATAAAACGATGGGAGGAAAAGATGCTGTATTCATGGAGATGCTGACATGATACAAATAAAAAGAAAGGCTAATGGAAACCTGAGAAGTGAAAAAAGAAAATCAGTCAGGGTCATCTGTACTCTGGTGGTTGTTAAGATATAATCCCATGCTAAATAAATAACCTTGTACATAAATACTGCCATAAATATATGAGAATGACCTTGAAATTTTTTCTAACATTTCCCTCTCATTAACTCCCAAGAGTCTCGGCATTAATGCAAATATGAAGGACTGTCACACTCCCATGCCGGCTCTGCAGTCATTGTGCAAGAACATCTGGGAGGTCACAGACACCTGGAGAGCACTTTATTAAACCACAGGAAAACCCTCTTGTCAATCCTAATGCAATGGAATGTGCTACCACTGGAGCTTAATTTAATTCAATTTTTTTCTTGACTGATTTTTTGCTCTATACTATCTATATTTTTATGAACTTCTGTCAGGTGAAATAATTTACATCTGAATTCTCAACAAGCTCACAGGGTAAGCTTTTTGCTTTTACATCTTCCTTCAGATGCTAAGCAACAAATCAGCTCCTCTAATGACAGTACTATGTCCAGGCACACACAACTATACACCCACATGCATGCATATTGTAGATCAGCTCACTTAGTGGCCTCACCCATTTAAAATTACAGAACTCCTTTTGCCCAATATACAACATTTTCAAACCACACTAGGTCAGAGGAAGGCAAAAACCATGTGACTATATGGCCACTAGCCAACTGTTAGGTAAAGGGGAATTGCTTCTGAGTTGTTGGCATTTTAAAATGTCTATTTTCAATAACTGGTCAAAATAAAAGCTAACTTGTGAATTCAAATGCCAAAGCTCTAAGAATGGTGCTGGGAGAGGAGACAGAACACTATTTTCATTACAGTAAATAGATTTTCTGGTACTTCAAGAAAAGACAAGTTTTAGATACTTCAATTTTATGTGAGACTTAAAAAAATTACTGTCCTTTGTTACGTTAATCTTTACCTACCTGTTGGAAATAAAGTGTGTCAGCTGTGTTTCAGAAAATCACATTTCTTTTCATCAAATGTTTATCTCATTGTAAATGAAAATCACTCAAACAAAACTTCTACATATTCATTCTTAAACCACAGATTCCTTTTGAAACTAAAAAAAAAAAGACACAAACATTCCAAAAGAATTAAATTACCCACTTGCAATTCCCAGCACAAAGTTTCTATTCTTAAATGCTAAAGAGCATGGGATGCCTGGGTGGCTCAGTTGGTTAAGCGGCTACCTTCGGCTCAGGTCATGATCCCAGTGTCCTGGGATCGAGTCCCACATTCGGGCTCCTTGTTTGGCGGGAAGCCTGCTTCTCCCTCTGCCTCTGCCTGCCACTCTGTCTGCCTGTGCTTGCTCTCTCTCTCTCAACAAATAAATAAAATTTAAAAATCTTTAAAAAATTATTTTAAAAAATGCTAAAGAGCAAATAGTATTGTCTTCTCTTTTCTTAAGAGTCAGAGGAATAGGAATTTTTTTTTTTTTAAGAAGAATACTAGGGGGATGCATGGGTGGCTCAGTCGGTTAAGCCGCTGCCTTAGGCTCAGGTCATGATCCCAGCGTCCTGGGATCGAGTCCCACATCAGGTTCCTTGCTTGGCAGGGAGCCTGCTTCTCCCTCTGCTTCTGCCTGCCACTCTGCTTGCCTGTGCTCGCTCTCTCACTCTCTCTCTCTGACAAATAAATAAATAAAATCTTAAAAAAAAAAAAAAGAAGAGTACTAGGTTAAATACTTTTGTGCTACTCAGAAGTCTTGCAATAAGCCTGGACAATAAATTTTAAAAAAGCAAAAACAGGGAAAAGAAAGGAGCATTTGATTCCTATTAGAGACATTCAAACTTGTGTAAATTTGCTTTTTGGTAGCTACTGTTCCTCCCTATGGTCTCTTGAAATAATATACGAGAATCACCTGCCTCCTTGCAACTACTCGTTATTAATTTTTTTGATATATGCATTTTTTTGAAAATAGAAAGCATTACTTGAATATGTTATAGGTGGCAATGGAAATAGCACAAACCCTCTTGTAAAGCAGTTTAACTGAAGGTTATCAAGGGCCTTAAAATGTTAATTAGTACCCTTTAAGCTAACAATTTCACTTCTTACTTATGCTAAAGAAATAATTTAAAACATAAAAAATACACATACATAAAGATGTTCACTACAGTGTTACTTAAATGCATTTTAAAACTGTAAACAACCTAAATGCTTACCAAGTAAAGAATGTTTCTATATACTGGTAAATCCATTCAACAGTATGTTCTGTAGCAATAAAAATGGTATCAATAAAAATCAGAACAGTAAAGTGAAAAACTGGTGACATAATTTAAATAAGAACAGCAAGATGTACAATATATATCTAGTATTCATATGACTATGTACAAATATGCATATTAAAAAAAGATGTGAAGGGACCCTCCAACTTGTCTTTTTCTTTTTTAAGATTTATTTATTTATTTAATGTTTTTATTATGTTATGTTAGTCATGATACAGTATATCATTAGTTTTTGATGTAAAACTACTCATTAAATGACAGCTAGGATTGGTATCATTTGTCCAGCATTTATAATGTGCTACTCTACTAAAGTATGGTGCAAATACTTTAAATGTGTCCTTCTGAATGCCACATAGGACACCCCTGTCATATCTTGCTTATATACAACAAGAAACTGAGGCTCAGAGACTTGCCTGGGGCCTCACAGCATTAAAAGTAGTCCAAGATCAAATTAAAACTTCTAGATTCCCCAAATAGAGGAGATTTCCCAGTGCAAATCCACGAGAAGCTGGAAATTAAAATAATTGTAGGCTATAATTATTAGTCCAATCAAGGTCTTATATTTTCTTTTTTTTTTTTTTAAGATTTTATTTATTTATTTGACAGACCGAGATCACAAGTAGGCAGAAAGGCAGGCAGAGAGAGAGAGAGGAGGAAGCACGCTCCCTGATGAGCAGAGAGCCCGATGTGGGGCTCGATCCCAGGACCCTGAGATCATGACCTGAGCCGAAGGCAGAGGCTTAACCCACTGAGCCACCCAGGTGCCCCCAAGGTCTTATATTTTCAAGAAGACTCACCACCACCACCCCGCCTCACTCTAGCTCTTAAATACCCAATTCTTTCATTTGGAAGGTGAGATAGAATCTGGATTTGGATTCAGATAGCTTGAGTCTAAATTCCTGCTCTGCCACTTACTCATTCTGTGACTTGGACAATAATAAGCCTCTGGATGCCTTTGTTTCCTGAGAGTACCAGTAGTCCATCCCTCATAGGACTATTGTGGAGGTTAAAAGAGTTAATCTATACATCAGGGGCTTAGAGCTTAGTACCAGGTGCACAGTAAACTGACTATGACTACAAATATTTAATTCTCTCTAATGTCTGGAGGACCTGTCTTTTCCCACGTTCCTATGCAGGTACTTGGTCTGCCTGTTTACGAACTACGTTACCTGCATAAAAAAGTAGTGGAACCAGTATTGGAATACAGTTAAGATTCAGTCAGAGTTGGAGTAAGCTTGGGAAGTTTCTACTTTGTCCGTTCATCTACAATTATGGTTTTGTTGAGTACTGTGTGATATTCCTATCCTGTAAAAAGAGTCCTTATTTTAACACATCAGTAAATCTGAAAGACAACTAAGAACTGGTCTTTCCTTTTCCAAGTCTTTGCAGACTCAATATAACTAACACTTTCCTTCAGAGGACTGTATGGAGGACCCTTGGACACAAAGGGTTAGGAACAGCTAACTTCTCAGCTAGAGTCATGGGAGGATGAGGGCTATGCCCATTGACCTCTTGCTGGTGGGACTACCAGGTTGGAGTAATCAAGATGCATGACGAAATATACATGATGTCCCCTTCTACTAGAGACAGCTATGACTCAGCAATGAATGGACACATTCATTTCAGGAACATGAATACATTTATTTTGCTTATGTTATTTCAAATTTTCAGGCAATCAATGCATATAAGATGTTTTGAACATACAAAAATCAATGTTCTTTTTCAAAGTTTTACTGTGAAAACAGCTGTTAATAAAACTGCACCGTATTTTAATAATCTGTCAGGAAATATTTCAAAAACGTATGTAATGCTGGCATTTAGTGCCCTCTTTTACTGTCTGAAGGTGACTCTTTGGGACAACGCATTGTAGGGTTTCGTATTTCTAATTCTGTTCTGTTTTACAATCCACCCAGGCCTCCTGATCTTTCTCTCAGCCTCACCCTGACTTAGTCATTCAGTTTCTCCTAGTTCCTCTTGAAATGAACTTGGGCTTTTTAGGTCAAAAGACCCACAGGGCACTTAGAGTTCTGACATTGCCAAGATACGTATTAGTCCTGGGATAGATTTATATTTAAAAAGTTGGCATCTCTTCTTCTGCCTTGACAAGCACTACCAAATGGTCTTTTGGACTTTTTCCTGGCCCATTCTAGGAAGAAGAAAAAAGGAGGAGGAAAAAAAAATTCTATCCAATACATAGAGACAGATGAATAGATACAGTTTTATATACAGGATATTTAACATATTATTAATCACGTTAAACCTTCTTGAAAGAGACTCTTAAAATAAATTACAAAATATACATAAAATTCTTAACTACAAGCTTATCACCCTTTGCTTTGGTAAATGAGCCTTCTACTTTTTTTTCTTTCCCTCATTCAAAATGTTTCATGTCAAGACACCTCAAAATTATGTGACATCTCTTTTAATTCTATGTGGGCACTAAATTGGGCAAGATTCCATTTTACTTAAGCCAAAAAATGCTGATCTTTTCAGCTATTATCTTGGAGGGAAGCCACTCAAATGGAATTTTCAAACATACATGTAGGTCCCCACTCATCATTTTAGCACTCTGACCTATCCATACATTACAAGAAAAATAGGAAACCTGCACAATAATGAAGCACAAGGCCCCAGTGGAAATATTTTCAAATTCAAACTACCAATCACTGTTGGAAATGACATCGTTGACATTCTGTATCATTCCTGGCCTCTGAGCTTACACTGCAAAGTCTACTAACTACATTTCCAGATTCTCTGGCCAGAGAGGACCGAGTTGGAGTCCTTCAGTGCAAGAAGCCTGTGTTCCAGTGGGAAGACGGGAGAGAAAAAAGGTATTATTCTCGGGTGACAGCTGCTACAGGTATGGTCTAGTCAGAGAGCTCATGAGGTTTTCGCCCAAGGCTTTTGGGTCACTTCCCAAGAAATACCCATGTTAGCTGCTGTAGGCAGCTGAGACTACTGGTCCAACTCCACTGACATTCTGCCCTTCCAGACTCCCAACATTAAACCTCCGTTCTGTAGTAAATACTGGGGGTGGCTTCTGCTTTCATGACCAAAACCTCACTTATACATCAAACAAATGCCCAAAGAACAATTCAAATAATGATTTTCAGTTCACATATACAGTATCTTCTTATTACAGTCCCCATGCTGTACATTAGATCCTCGGAAGTGATTCTTCTTATAATTGATAATCTGTGCCCTTGGACCTAGCATCACTATACTTCCCTCCTTCCCCCAGCTCCTGGGAACCACTGTTCTGTTCTCTGTTTCTATGAAATCAACATTTTTAATTTTTTTTTAGGGAGGGAGTGTAAGCCAGGGGTGGAGCGCAGAGGGAGAGGGTGAGAGAATTTTAAGCAGGCTCCACACCTGGCACAGAGCCAGACACAGGGCTCAACCCCACAACCCAGAGATTACAACCTGGGCTGAAATCAAGAGTTGGACATTTAACTGACTGAGCCTCCCAGTCGCCTCAGCTTTTTTTTTTTTTTCTTTTTAAGATTCCATGTATAAGTGATATACCATACAGTATTTATCCTTCTCTTTCTGGCTTATTTCACTTAGCACAATATACTCCAGATTCATCCATGTAGTTAATAATATAATACTGTAGACCTGAACATGGCTGAGAGTAGATCCTAAGCATTCTCACCACACACCACACAAAGTTATCTGCGCTAACTACGTGAGGTGATGGACATGTTCATTATTTTGACCTTGGTAATCATTCTATAGTGCATATGTATATCAAATCACTGGGTGGCACACTTTACATATATACAATTACATTTGCTAACTATTCCTCAATAAAGTTAAAAAAGTAACTTTCAGTTCACGGGCAGATTTCACAACACATCTCCACTGAACCTCACAATAATCTTACAAAATAGGTAGAGCTGGTATTGGTGGTCTTATTTAGCATGAGGAAATTTAGATGTTTCTAGATACAGTCCTGAATGCATGTTTCCTTCCTTTTTAAATGAAGAAACAAAATAAGTAATAAAGTATATGAAGAAGCAATGCAAGGATTCACCTACAATTTCATCTAAGTCCTAATTTTGAACTTTGTCTTTGTAGGCAATCTCAATATGGTAGAAGCTTTCTCAACTGATCCTCCTTTAAGTGACCCACTGGGTTAACTTATCTCTGTAAAGTAGTGATTAATGTGCACTGCACACTGATCCCAGCTAGTAGGGATCACACAGATTAAGTTTATCAGGAATCAGTTGTGTTTGTTCCCAGTCCTGTTTTACCAGGTACACCTGATTCTAGAATTAAATAATTTAATAATTATTACATAAATATATTAGTAGTAGTATTTACAGAGCAGTTGCTATGTACCGGGCACTGTTCCATACACTACGTAAATTAATCCACTTAACAAAAACTTGGGGTACACACGATTATTATCCTCCTTTTTAGGTGTGAGAAAACTGAGATCCAAAGAAGGCAGGAAACTTGTCCTGAGTCATACAGACAGTAAGTTGCAGATCTGAACACAAGTCAAGAGTTATTTCTATTAAAACTAAATTAATCACAAAAACTCATACAGATATGCTCATAGTAACAGTATTCATAATTGTCAAAAGTAGAAACAACACAACTGATAAATGGATAAATAAAATATGGTATATCAATACAATAGAATACTGTTCAGCCACAAAAATACATGCCGTACAGATACATGTTTCAATATGAGTGAACTTTGAAAACATTACACTTAGTGAAAAAGCCAGACACAAAGGTCACATGATATATGATTCCATTTACCTGAAATGTCCGAAACAGGTAAATTCACAGACATAGAAAGTAGAGCTGTGGTTACCCAGGGCTAAGTGTTTAGAGACAAATGGGGAATGACTGCCATTAGATGTGGGATTCTTTTTGGAATAATGAATATGTTCTAAAATTGATCACAGCAATGATTGTACAACTCTGTGAATATACTAAAACCACTGAATTTAGGAGGAAAAAACACAATCAACTTAATTGCTTTGGAAAAATAAATAAGGTGTAAATAAATAAGGTGGAAAAATCAATAAAGGTGTTCTACTAAAAGAAATACAATAGAAATGCAAATGCAAAAAGACTTGGAGAAAACATAAACGTCTACAAGGACCCTAAAGTTGGAGTATTTCAAAAATGTTTTTACCTCCAGCTTCATTAGAAAAAAAGGAAAACTGAAAACTGGGAACAGGGTGTTAATGGGTGTGGGTACTACAAGAAAGAAAAGGTGTAAGTCCAAAACAGCAGGAGGAGAAGCCCCTGAAGAGGGGAGCAGGGGAAATTAGGGAAGGCTTTGAAGAAAGAGTGATACTGGAGTTGGTTAGTGAACATCTTCCAAACAGTGCTCAGAGGCAGTGAGAAGTGCAGATGGTTTTCCAAACAGGAACATGAAAGCCACACAATCAGGATATGGTGAGAGTTCTGCAACAGGACGTGGGTATAAAGAAGACAGAAGAAGGAGATGCAAATGCACAGATAAGTCAGGGCAAAAATGTCTCACTAGGGATTATTTTGTCTTCCAGAAGATGATTAGAGGATGAACTTCGTGAGGTCAGGAAGCAGGTGGTTTTGCTCACAATTTTATCCCCGGAGCCTCCTCTCCAAGTCCCTGATGCATGACTCGTGTTCAGTGTTCAGTGTTTCAGATGCTGAATGTATAGGAAGGAGAAGAATGACTCTGTGATATTTTGTTGTTGTTATTTTCTAGTATTATTTTTTATGTTTGCGAATGATACTTTCAAATGGAAATGAAAATTGCAAGAGAAAGATCAAAAGGGAAATGATAAGTTTGCTGGGACAGCTTGGGATTGAAGAACCTGAAAATAAGACACCGGTGAAACTGTGAAAACATAACTAACTGAAAATACAGGCCGGGAGTTCCAGAAAGAAGGGAGGGCTGTGCACACAGGTTTTAGGAGCGCTTGAGGTACAGATGATAGCTACAACTTGAGAACCGAAGAGCTCAAACCAGTTAAATCTTCAAGGAGAGGGCGCCTGGGTGGCTCAGCCGTTAGGCGTCTGCCTTTGGCTCAGGTCATGATCCCAGGGTCCTGGAATCCAGCCCCACTCGGGCTCCCCCTGCTCAGCAGGAAGCCTGCTTCTCCCTCTCCCACTCCCCCTGCTTGTGTTCCCTCTCTCGCTGTGTCTCTCTCTGTCAAATACATAAAATCTTAAAAAAAAAAAAAATCTTCAGGGAGAAGCAGAGGAATGTCATGGGTTGGATGCTTCCCTGACTGAGCCTCCCAGCTGCCTAGCATTTTTTTTTTTTTTTCTTTTCAAGATTCCACGTATAAGTGAATAAGGTAGCTTGCAAGACCGAGGACACTCACAGCAGCAGAGAGGGATGGCATTAGCAAGTTTGAGAAGAAAAACATCAATATTTGGGTTTCTAATCCTGAACACACAATTAGGAGGGGCTCTCCGCATTGACTCAAAACTGACATGGTAGAAGAAAGATGGCTCCTTGCAGCTGTCACCCCAATCATGCCAACTTATCACCAAACACTGGATTTAATCCAATTTCTGGATCTGAGAACCTGTCAAGTAAGCCCTGGGCCATCCATCAGGAGCATCATCAGCCAAATTGCTAGATTTTTTTTTCTTTCCAAAGGATACCTTTGCTGGCCTTATGTTAAAATATTGCTGCCATGAAGCCTTGTTTGTTTGGTTTTTTTTGGTTTTGTTTTGTTTGTTGTTTTTTTGAGATTTTCACATTAAGTTCGAAAACAATCCAGTAAAAAAGACCAGCTTTTCTGCAAATTAAATCATGATGCTGAGCATGTATCCACAGTAACAAGAAAATAACTGAGGGAAAGACACACACTGCCCACTCAGGTGTTAACCCAATGTGGCAAAGGTGTGTTCAGAGAGTGGGACCTAGAAATGGAGGGCCAAAGGACAAGGAAGTTTCAGCATCTCTCTAGCCCAGGAGGGAGGGAAAGTGCACTGATCAAGTGTCTGTTCTCATCCTACAGACAAAACAGGTTTGAGGTACGAAGGTGTTCATCATCACTATACCTGTAGTTACTGTAAGGAATAATTGTCAGGATAATGCGATTTCCTTCGTTATTACTCGATGGCCTCCAGCTGCGCTCTTTATCTGTACCGTTTCAGTAAGGACCTGTCCCTGGGTGGTAAGCTTCTGGTAAGACTGCACAGTCAGCCAGCACCTCCTCTAACATCTTCCCACAGGAATACATGAATCCCAGAGCAGCCCCCCTACAACCCATGTCCTAGTGGAGTCATTTGCTCTCAACATCAACGGGCTAAGAAAACACTGATTCATCAAACAATTTTGTTGACTGTCTATTGTGTGTTAGGCATTGTGTTGAGTACTTTGGACTGTGGACACATCAGAGATTAAAACAGAAGCTGCCCATCCTTCATAAAGATCAATGAGAAAGATAGCAGAGGGGAAAAAAGATTAATTAATTTTCATATTGTAGAAAGTGTTGTGATAAAAGAAAGTGGAGTATCCGCTGAAGTCTGAACCCATTCCAAATTCACCAGCCTCTTGCTATTCCTCAAAGTGCTAGGCAACGCTTCTACCTCAGGGCCTTTGCATTTGCTATTCCCCCTCTTATCTGAAATAATCTTCCCCCTGTTACCTGTATGATTCATCCCCCTGCTTTCTTTAGGATTTACACAAATGTCACCATCTCAGGGAGGCCTCTTCTTACCATACTACTTAAAATTTAACTTTTACTCCCCAAATTTTCATCCCATTCCCTACTTTATTTTTCTCCAAGCACTTGTCACCTGCTATCATACTATACAATTATGTATTCTATTTCCTGTACTAGAATGTAAGATACTTGAGATTAGAGATATTTGTCATATTAATTGATTAACTCCAAGTCTGTAATAGTCCCTGGTACATAAACTGGTATTTTTCCTAAGATAGATAAAGTGGGAGTAAGGAAGGAAAGACTATTTTAGATTGGGGAGGAGTGGACCAGAGGCCTTGCTGAAAAAGTGATAAAAAGCCAGAGCTAATGATGCAAAAGGAAGTGGAAATGTGTGCAGGGCAAAGGCCCTGAGGCAGGGGGCGACCAGCAGGTGCAAGGATCTGAACCAAGACCAGTGAAGAATAAAGGAGCCCGTGGCCTGGGACAGGGTCCTAGAAGTAAGCAAGGGATCAATCATGTAGTGCCTTGTAGGTCAGAATAAGGGGTAAGGACATGCAAAGACAAGAACTTCGGGGAGAGAGGAAAAGGACGTCCACAAACCTTGGCTGCTCTATGGACACGCAGATTAAAGGAAGAAATAATAAAAGGACAGAGAGCCTGTTAGGAGACTTTAAATATCCCAGGCCAAAGACAAAGATGACCTGGAAAGGGGCCTACCAGTGGAGATGAGAGAACGAGAAGAATTTACAAAATGTTGGGAGATATAATTAACCACAATGGCTCATGGATTCTCTTGAGGCTTGAAGTATGTGGAATCTAGGTTTCCAGTTTAAGAATCAGATTTCAACAAAAGCATCCAGAGGTTCCATCCAAAATAAAATGCAAGGAGAGTACTGTAAAATGAAAGGGACGTAAAGGAGACAAACTGCTTGTTAAATTTTTTTAATGTCTTTGAAATCCTCTAACTCCATTAATCTGAGTAGAAGTGAACTTGCATTTCCATTTTAATCCAAAACTTTCACTGAGTTTAAGCTGGCAGCCCATGCAGACTAGTCTGTCCATGTCTTTTATTGTATGGAAAAGAAAGATCAGGTGGTCATAAGTAGTGTTTCTTACTCCCTCTTCCTTTTGTATGAACCCACTGCTTTACTGATGCTATGTCATTCTTCCTTCTCGGCAATCCTGTTGTGTTTGTATTCTTATTACTTATAAGAAAACCAGGTTGAATACTTTTCCATATCACTGAGCTAGCAAGTGTTGGATCTAGGATTCAAATCCATGCCTGCTCATTCCCAAACTGTTTTTCTTGGCTACTTCTGATGCTTTGGATTATTCTACATGCAAAACAGCAAATAGTTCCCATTTCCTGCCCATTTCTACTTTCAAATATGTCATTTCTTTATTCTTATAGTACTTTTACTCACATTTAAACTAATATTAAAATAGCTGTTGGGTTTTTTTGAGGGAATGCTGCCTGGACAAGGTGGACAGAGAGAGGAAGGCTAAGAATAAACTTAGCTTGAGATTAAAGATGAACTATGATTCCAATATCTTAAAAAAAAAAACAACTCCAGAATAGATTGTAGCTTATTTATCAACCAAATCACATAGGATAGTATCATCTTATTAAAGAATTTTCTCCCACGATCTGATTAAAAGAGGAACTGTCCATTGTCATTTAAATAGGAACCCTTTAATTATGAGCAAATGATATTTTATCACCTTAGTTTCATCTCTAGTGTCTAAATGTCTGTAAAAAGATATCTGACTGGAATATAATAGCTCTCAGCCTCAGGAGCATCCTTTGTTTATAGGGGTATTAAAGCTTACGCATGCAAAAAGAAAGGAGAAAGTTCCTTTTCTTCGTTTGACTTGTATATAGTGTGATCTGATTTTATCCCTTTAGATTGAAATGGAAATGTCTCAAATTCAGAAACACATGGTCGAGTGAAAATGTCTGCACATGTAATACTTTTACCCAAACTCCATATAGCTTTCTAGTCTGACCAAAATAAAGCAAAATTAACAGAAAAGATGTGGCTTGGGCCATCTTAAAGTTTGAAAGTTCCATCAATTAGTTGACGCTTTGCCTTCTTTTTAGATGCTTCTTTTATGAATGATATCTAGAACCCTAATATACACTTATTAATTTTGAAAATGTATATTAATATTAATGTGAAAAAACTGAAACCCTGGGTACTGATCACAATATGCATTACTCAATAAACATAAAATAAAATTCTACATGGAATAACTTGTGTTATCTGAAATGGTAGCTGAGCTAGTATGCCCCTCACAAGTGTAGATTGGGGGGAGGGCAGGAAAGAGTATTTTACTATTACTATTTGTAAAATGAAGAGGCACTATTTAAGTTACCAAAATAGAGTAAGACATATAAACAGATAATATTGCTTTGGGGCATGATAAATGTGCCTTAATTAAAGTAATAACTAAGGAAACAAAATAACAGACATCTAATAGTTAAAATTGTATTGCTATTCTTTCCATCTAATTCTTTTATTTATTTTTTATTTTTATTATTATTTTTTTAAATAAATTTATTTTTTATAAACATATAAAGTATTTTTATCCCCAGGGGTACATGTCTGAGAATTATTTTTTATTTTTAAAGGATCTTTATTTATTTGAGAGAGCAGAGGGAGAGGGAGAAGCAAACTCTCCACTGAGCAGGGAGCCCGACATGGAGCTCAATCCCAGGACTGAGCCAAAGGCAGACACTTAACTGAGTCATCCAGGTGCCCCTCAGCTAATTCATTCCTTTAAATAATGATTAAAGACTGTAGCGCCCCCCCCATCTGTGGTTTTACTTTTCATGATTTCAGTTACTGGGCGGCAGGGGGGGGGGTGGGGGGGGAGGGTTGTGTGTGTCAAATAGGGTCTGGAAGCAGGTGATCCTCCTCCTGACAAAAGTCAATAGTAGCCTAATGCTACATCACGATGCCTAGGTCATTCATCTTAATTCTTCTCATCATGTAGGCATCTTCTCATCTCACATCATTGCAAGAAAAAGGGTAAGTAAATAAAATATTGTGAGGAAGAGTGCATTCATGTAACTTTTCTTACAATATATTGTTACTGTTCTATTTTATTATTATTGTTAATCTCTAACTGTACCTAATTTATAAATTAAGCTTTATCACAGGTATGTATGTATAGGAAAAAACTCAGTATTTATGGGGTTTGGTACTATCCATAGTTTCAGGCATACAATGGGGGATCTTGACAAGAATCCGTACTGATAAAGGCAAGTATTGTATGTGAAAAAACTGTTTAAAAGAAGTGCAAGTATATATTCTTCCACAAGGTGGCGAAAGCATGCCATGCATTGCTCACCTGTGCTGGCTAAAAATGTTTTACTATTTCACCCTCTTCCTTCCGCGGTCAAAGCAGTTTCTGTTATAAAGAGTTCACACTTCAAAAAGCCATCTTTTTCTTAGGCAATGCTTGCTGGTACACAAGTTATGCACGTTACATGCAAACATACAATGGAATCAGGACAATTCTAAGCAAATAAAATCTCAAACCTATTCAATAATCTCTTCTGAAAGACTACAGTTATCACTTTGACTTTATTGTTCTGGACTCTCTCTGAATCCCAGCGCAGTAAATATCTTTGCATTTCAAGTTTTAAAACATGTTTTACAAAACATGTTTAGGAAATTCTCCTTCACCAGTGTCTCAGGGTAATATCAACACTGCTTCCTAATAATAAGTGCAAACCACAGGTCCTCAGAGGCTTTGTGATCTGAAATGACCAGAGGGAAGCTACTTTTCTTTACTGTCAAAAAATCCATAAAGTGACTAAAATACCACTTTAAAAGATTTTTTTGTGGGGGGGGCACCTGGGTGGCTCAGATGGTTAAGCATCTGCCTTTGGCTCAGGTCATGATCTCAGGGTCCTGGGAGGGACCCTCCTGTCGGGCTCCCTGCTCATCTGGGAGTCTGCTTCTCCCTCTTCCTCTGCCCCTCCCCCATGCTTGTGTGTGCTCTCTCTCTCTCAAATAAAATCTTTATAAAAGAGGGTTTTTAAAGGTAAAATATTACCTTCTATACCTGGGTCTTCCTTAAAAATACAAACACTTCTGTTAGGGTAACACTAAGTCTCTAGCAGCCCCACTTACTGGCTGTATGACCTTGGGTGAATTACTAAAACTCTGTTTCAATTTTCCCATATGTGAATTTCAGGAAGTAGTAGACCTTACCTCACAGCTGTTCTCAAACTGCAGGCGAGATCAACCCTTTCATAGAAAACCCCGTGCTCCGAATCTGGGATACAGCAAGGACCCAACAAACGGTAGATTTTGTGATGATCATGGTGAACAACCCGGATGCTTCTTAAGTAATCTCTATGCCCAGTGTGGGGCTCAAACTCATGGCCCCCAGAGCAAGAGTCACATGCTTTGTGCACTGAACCAGCCAGGCACCCCAACGTGACAAGAGATCCTTCGCTGGGTGGCTGAAACAGGGCAATGCAAGAAGAGAAAGGCGCAGTGGGGAACTTCAAAGCACATCCTGAGGGGCTGTTTTGTTCAGTGGTGACCTGTATGCTGCTGTGACTCACTTTCCAGCATGTGAGTCCCCCTCAAACTGCCATTTTAGGGGCTCTTTTTGGTTTCTTCTCTTTATCCCATCTGTACCTACTCAACAAGATGGCCAAACTCAACCAGAAGAAGAAAGCTATCCATTCTTTTTGTGGCTCCTCACGCCAATTTACAATTTAGCCAATAGTCCCACGGGACTCGGGATCCTGCAGGCACTCGGTACGGGACTGTCAGCTCTGGCATCAACAGCTTAGAAGGCTTGCTGTCCCCCAGGTTCCCCATATATCCAGACCAGGGTGCGGTGCCTAATAATAGCAGGGAGCCTGCATTGCCATCTCAGCATCAGTCCTGTCTCGCTGCATGTGGTTACGTTTACGCACAGGTGCCACCCATGAGCCTGATGAGGAAACCAGAAGTGACCTCCAGAGCAAAAATAACTCGAATTTCATATACTGTTATTCACTTTAATAAGGGCAAAGAGTTCATGTTTTAAGGAAGGTGACTTCGTTTTTCTACCTTTATAAGATACTTCATATAATTAAGCTAGCAATAAGTAGAATAAAAACAAAATTTTTTAAAAAACCTATGTCAGACCCAGCCTCCTGTTTTTCGAATAAGAAAACACATTTGTCACTTTTATATCACTATTTTTGCCAAATAGTTTAAAAAATATGTAAGAGCAATGGCAGAAGAAATTAACTGTGAACATTACATAATTAAGGTGGTGACAATATCATAATCCTGAGGTGAAACCTGCTGAGTGAGATTGGGCCATTGCATATACAATTTCAGGGCTGGGAACCAGGAAGTAGAGCTAGTTGTGTCAACGCGAGAGAATGAAATGCTCTAGCTTTGCGGTCTCCGCTATGACCTTTGGAGTTCCCCAGACTTTGCAGAGGGTCCACATGGCAAAAATAATTTTCATAATAATGTGAAGACACTGTTTTGAAATTGAAAATTCTGTGGAATTTTCCAGAAGCTGTGTGTCATGTGCTAATGGCATCATTCTGACAGCTAATGAATGCACTTGTGTATTCTCATGCTTTAAAATGTTTTCAGTTTTAATTTCAAATATGGTAGATATCAGTAGGCACAATTTACATTAACAAAAGTTCTTATGGTCTCCAAAGATTTTTACATAGTGAAAACGTTCCTGAGACCAAATGTTTGAGCACGGTACTCTAGACCATGTTCAACTTTTTGCACAGTATTAATGACTTTGTCCATAAAGTTTTCAAAAGCTACGGTATGGAATTCTCACTCTCGATTTTTTTTTAAGTCTAAATTTCTACTAACTGAAAACTGCACTTATTCAAAAAGTTTTGGAGACCCCTGTATCTAAAGCTTTCCCTCAAGCTAAAGATGAATTGCAGGATTACATAATGTCAATCCAGCACTTTTGGAAACTTACTTCATATTATATTTTTCTGATTATAAAACTAATTCCTATAATTTCTAGTTATAACACTAAGCTGAAGTAAGAAACTAGAAAACAAATGTAAACACAGCAATGTGAACAGATCTTTAACACTTGCTGGATTTTTAAAAAGTCAGAAAAAGCCTACAACATAGTATCATTTACCTAAATTATAAATGCATGCACACAAAACAACAACTTGGATTTAACAAGATACAGTTACACGCAAGATCATCAACATCATGTTATTAAGGAATGCCTATGGGGAATGGGAGAGTCGGGGGTAAAGGGAATAAATAAGAAAAGACTTGTCAGAGACTAAGATAATAATGTGCCATGAAAGAGAAGTATAAGTTCTCACATCTCCTGCTAAGGTACAAACAGACAAAAAAGGAGAAAGAAAAATAAATTACTACTAACCCCCCATTCAGGGATTGCCAATGTTAACATTTCAGTGTTCATTATAGTCTTTTATCTTTTTTCATTTTTTTCCTTCTAAATAATAAACTTTTTCTGTACTTCTTATACTTACATAATTAACATGTGCCTTGTTAATGTTCATTCAAAGCAGCTTCAGCCATTTACAGAATTCTTGTAACAAGATCCATCATTTAAAACCATTCCCAAACTGGCACTTATTTGTTTCTAATAGTTGCTATTTTCCATAATGGTAAAGTAAACATACCTATTTCCATGCCTGCTTGCCTAAGATAAATTCCATCAAATAATTTTTTTAGGGCAGAGGAATGAATTCAGTTACATTTCTTGATATAAATCACAAGCACTTTCCAAAAAGAATATACCAGTTTTACTCTCCCCATCAGGGTAAGACAATGCTGTCTGACTACAATCTAAGCAAGTCTAAGAATCTACCTTTATTGTTGTCATTCCCATTTGATCAGAAAAACATGGAATCACATTTGTTTTCTTAATTTTTATTTCCTTGGTTATTCTTTTGTCATATCTTTTGTCATATTTTTATTGGCCATTTGAATTTCTCCTCTTAGGAACTGTCTTGTAGAGAACTTCATGCCGTGGTACTTAACGCAATATGTCACAATATGTCAAGACATTTTTATAATCAGAGCATTCTGGTGTAGTAAAGTGTAATTGTTTATTAATTAGCCATATGTAAACTATGACCATCAACACAATTTGTAACCCAAATTTTAGATCAAGTCTTTGTCTCCTAATTTAGGAAGTCAAGTTAAAAAAAAAAAAGAATCTTACATACTTCATGCTGATTATTCTCCATTTGCTCCCAGATCCATTCTCTGCTCTCCTCAGCCCTGCTCTGTGCACTGGGAAGCTGACTCTACAAAAGGCATCACCTACACTCCCCTGCTTTCTGGCTCCTAGTTTGGCCAATGAAGGTTTGACCAAGGAAGGTTAATGAAGATTACCAATAGGAGGTCAGAATGCAAGAGGAGACAGGTTGAAGTGTTTAGTCCTCTTGCTTCTTCCTGCTTTCACTACTTCTGGCATGGTTACTGAGACTGGCTAATAGTCAGCAGCTCCTTGTTTACGCTTCCAACTCTCAGCTGGGCTTGGTAACATTTTCTCCCCCCTGAGCCCTTGCCCTACCACCCTTGGTCCTTTCAAATCT
Organism: Mellivora capensis; assembly: GCA_004024625.1. Taxonomy (NCBI): domain Eukaryota; kingdom Metazoa; phylum Chordata; class Mammalia; order Carnivora; family Mustelidae; genus Mellivora; species Mellivora capensis. The sequence goes on along the minus strand of PISX010003473.1, from coordinate 117,070 downwards.
GGCTGCACCTCTGTAAAAATACCTTCATTAAAACATTTCTTCAACAGCTGCAGCTGAATGTCTGGTTCTTGCTAGATCCCTGACAGATACACAATTAAATTTACTATTTCATTTATGTTTAGGATGACCTCTGATATCTGATTCAACAAAAACATTCTATTCAACATTAGCTAAGTGTTTACCTTGAATCTGGCCCAATAGCAGAGTTTGTGGATACATAATTCACCTTTCCTAACTTGGGCAAGTTTTTTTTTTTTTTCTTTAAAACCCTTAATATTTTCCAATTTCCACAGCATCAAATGTGATGATATTTAAAACTCTCCATAACAGACCTCTTCCTTACCTGTCTGATTTGAATCTCTGACTCCCTACCTATGCATCCTGGGACTCACTGTGCTGATCTCTGTCTACTGAATACATCAAATTTCTTTCCTACCCTCAAAATGTTGCTCATGAAGCTCTCTTTCCACTAGCTATCGCAATTTCACATTATTTTTTTTCTCCCTAAAACTGACCTATTTTTTTTATTTAAATTCAGTTAGCCAACATATAGTATATCATTAGTTTCAGATGTAGAGTTAGTAATTCATCAGTGCTCATTACATCACATGCCATCCTTGCCCATCACCCAGTTGCCCCATCCCCTACCCTCCTCCCCTGCAGCAACCCTCACTTAAGAGTCTCTCATGGTTTGTCTCCCTCTCTGATTTCTTCCTGTTCAGTTTTCCCTCCTTTCCCCATGATCTTCTGTGTTATTTCTTATATTACATATACAACTGAAACCATATGATAATTGTCTTTTTCTGACTGACTTGTTTTGCTCAGCATAATCTCCTCCAGTCCCATCCATGTCAATGTAAATGGTAAGTATTCATCCTTTCTGATGGCTGAGTAATAGTCCATTTTATATATGGACTATTACTCACATACACACACACACACACACACACACACACACACACACACACATACCCCGTATCTTCTTTATCCATTCATCTTTTGAGGGACATCTGGGCTTTTTCTATGTTATAAACATTGGGGTGCCAGTCAAAATGTCTAAAAATTAACAAGTCAGGAACAACAGATGTTGGCGAGAATGCAGAGAAAAGGAAACCTACACTGTTGGTGGGAATGCAAGCTTGGTGCAGCCACTCTGCAAAACAGTATGGAGGTTCCTCAAAAAGTTGAAAATAGAACTACTCTATGATCCATTAATTGTACTGCGAGGTATTTACACCAAAGATACAAATGTAGTGACCTAATGTTTAAAATACTGCTCTTTTGGGGTGCCTGGGTGGCTCAGTGGGTTAAGCTGCTGCCTTCGGCTCAGGTCATGATCTCAGGTCCTGGGATCAAGCCCTGCATCCGGCTCTCTATTCAGCAGGGAGCCTGCTTCCCTCTCTCACTCTCTCTACCTGTCTCTCTGACTACTTGTGATCTCTTTCTGTAAAATAAATAAATAAAATCTTAAAATAAAATACTGCTCTTTTAATTACACCCTTTTTCAAACTTTGAACATATAGTGGTGGTTCTTACGTTTTTCCCTCAATCATTAATCTGGGGCCTTAATAATGCAGTTAACATGTTTCATGCTTATATGTTGGGTATCTTCGCTTCGCAGTCACAAAATGTTTTTTTCTTTAATTCTTTATATTCTTTACCAAATTTGGCATGACAGTGAGCACACAACAGTGTCCCCGAGCACCTTTTTAGCTAAATGTGAGAAAGGATTTGGCTAATATATAATATAATAAAATACGAGTAAATAGATTTAGGGGAGAATTTTAAGGGATAAGTTACGAATAAGTATATAGTATATAAAGTATATGATTTGATTTTCAAAGATACATGAACTGGTACTTTGTTTAAAGTAATTAATAAAAAATAAATTCTTCAGTCTTCAAATACAATTAGAACCACACACATTACCGATGTGCCTATTCATACAGACACTGACTAACATAATCTTAAGGCGATTTCGTAGAGTTATAATTTTGAGATTCAAGTGAAACCCATAATGAAAGTAGCTACGCTATCATAAGAAACCTAGGTCCAAATTTTTCTCTTCAAATTCCAGAGCACCTATCTTTGTGTGTTCAGAATGTGGAGAATACAAGGGTCTGCCATTCACTGCTGAGTGCTGACTCTGGTCAGGTTCACGCTGACCACTATAACCAAAAGCCTCTGCAGCTGCCTCCTAAGATTTCCCCAGCAGCTCTCACAGCTGCACTGTGAAATGCGGGAGGCCTCGGGGAAATCACAGCTGTGCTCCCGGTCACAGCTGTGCACCAGGAAAACGGCTGGGTGGGGCTAGACTTAGCAAATGCCACCCATTGTTACAGACCCAACTTAGGGAGACCCAGTAACTTGGTTTGCATAGCAGGGTATCTTTGAGGTTGGTAGCAAGCGGCATCAACCCACAAAGTTGTATAATGAGCTGCTGTTCAGCTTCAAAATGGAGAAGTAAGTGCATATTCTCTTTGCCACACACTTCCCCCCTGACACACACACACACACACACACACAGCATGCACACATATACAACACACACAAACACACACACACACAGGCACACACTTGCTCTACTTTGTTTTGTTTCTTTGTGAAGTTAATTCACTGGATTGTCACTTGAAATGACACTAGTTTGAGTCTGCATTGACCCTGAAGAAAGCTTTACGTGCTGATCAGTTATCCACCCCCCTCCAAAAAAGAGGTAAGAAGTGAGCTTAATCTTTCCATGTACGTAGCCAAGAAAACACAAACCAAAATTGCGCTGATAATAACCACTAACTCAGCCTGAAAGTAACAACTAAGTTTTCAAGATAACTACAGAATCAACATTTATTCAACAAAATATTTCTTGCATATCTACAATGTGCAAAGCACTTAGAAACAAATCTGAGATTTTTTTCCCCATTAATATAAAGGAAGAGCCTGAAAAAGATGACTGGTTAAAAAAAATATACTTTTTATATTAGTGAATTTAAAAGCACAATCTGTATCACTTCAAGAAAAGATGTCTTCCATTTTTATGTTTTAAGCAAGATTATTTAGGCTCTGGTGAACAATCTTTCATACCTGCACTGTTCATATCTGTGTGCAGTTCATATCTGCACTGCTACTAGTATAAAAATATTATATATTAATGCTTTGGGAAATTGAAGAAGTGTTTATGGGTTTAATTTATTCTGAAGCTTACATTTTTCTAAGCTGTAAAACAATAGTATTTTACTTGGGTCTAGCATTCCTTCATGAGTGAATCCCAAACACATTACAACTTTTAATTATTTTTCTCAAAATCTATTCAAGGCAAAGCAATTTAACGACTATTTAATATACAGGTAAAGTGATACATGTAAGTCAAATGACATAAATGTTGAAAAAGTAAATGGAGATACTGGAATAGTAAGATTTGAAAATAAAAGATCCACGTTCGCCTTTTTTTCGATCTGGTAACTACTCCCCATGGTTTCCTAGCATGCTATCTGGCATTTGCCTTGCCTAAAATTGGTGTCATGGCAATCACTGGATTTATCATGCTGCACCGTGTATCACTGCCTCATGTGATTTTTATCTGAGGTGCATGAATAGTGCTGGGGGAGTGACGCTAGCTACCTCAAACTACAGCAGAAGTCTATGTCAGAATTTACCTATCAATATTCATGCAAAGAGTTATGCAGAGGGTCATGCTTTAAAAATCAGACCCATTTCTAAAAAGATTGATAATAAGTAGTGTTCAGTTACATACACAAAGAAGACATTCATGTGGCAATGCCCACATTTTATATGTCTCAACTGACAGGAACATTTTTTTCCTCTGTTCTGTATACACATTTGGGTAGTGTTGCCATTATGAGTTCATCAGTCATCCCATTAACAAAAATATTCTCTTTCCTGCTTTTTTCCTGGCACAGGCCATTCCCTCCTTCCTTCCTTCCCACATATGTACTCTTCCAGTAACTAATCTCTACAACCCTGGCAGTAAGAATCTGAAATGTTTAGTGTGAGATTTAAAAGAAAGATGGAAGCATGAGTGCCAGTTTTTTTGCTCTAAAGTACAGAATTAAAATCATATATCACTCCTCCCTACAAAAGCCTTTACTCATTAAATTTATTTGAAACGTAACTATCTCTACTAGAAATAACCACGTTGCTACGCATCAGAATGTAGATGAGATCGGAAGAGCAAACTAGTGTAACTCTAGCAGTAACTTCAACGCACATTGCTTTGCGAATGAAAGCATTATGGGGATGAGTATTTTGACACCACTGACATAAAAAACCTCGAACTGCTGCCTCTCTCTCAAACCAACGATCGTGCCGTGGGAGGTTATGACAAAGGTCAGAAAGGAAAAGAGATGTTTATAGCTGGATCTTCATTTAGACTGATGGAAATGAAGACATGCACCACCAACCCTCTTCATGGTAAGCCTGGAGAACAGTGATTTAATGAAGTAATTAAATCCTGTGGAGAATCCATGTTTGGGATATGTATGAGGCGCTTTCCTGTTACAATTACAGGACACCCAGGTAACGCTCAGAGTGGAAACCTAAGACTTCACTGACTTGAATGAAACTCCATAATAAACACAAGTAGGAACATAACCTGGTGAAAAATGAAAGGGTATACCAAAGACACAAAATGATCAGCAAACAAAGCAAGTGAAGAAAGTATTGGGCCTAGAGGAGAAGACTTGAAATTTTTAATTAACCTTGTCACCTAGAAGGTGATTGTGAGCACATATCCTTTACATATTTTTATGCACATTCTCATCAATGGAAAAAGAAACTCACCTCTAACACAATAGATTACACACACACACACACACACATAAATATATATGTATGTAATACATAGTATTACACACACATATATAATAATACACATATATTACATGTGCGCATGTGTATGTATGTATGAGATAGACACCTTGGTATATATGTATGTATATATACTTTGCTAAAAGAAAATCTTCCATAATGGTTGTCACTGTCAAGTACTTAGAATGGATGAACGTAAGAGGTGGTGAAAATGTATTTTTAGTGTTCTATTTTTCTTTATCTGCCTGAATAGATTTAGATCCAAAGAGAGGGATGAAGTAGCTAAACTTCAGTGTTTTAAGCTAAATTATTAGGGATATAATAATGTTCTGAATCATAAGATCCTGAAGGTGAATCTTACAAGTTAAGAGAGCAAATCAGAGGCTTTTTGTTACATACTGGCCCACAGGACACTTTAATCCACATGGCTTGGCCCTTAAGGACTTACTTTCCACACTGTTTATAAGAAATCCAGAAGAGACTCACGTAATTTAATTAGTGCACTGGGATACTAAGTGGCCCAAATCAACCTATGCAAATTTCCCACTACACTGACTCTTCTAAAGGTTAAGGTTAGCTTATAGGTCTAAAGTTTCCAGATAATTCTTTGTGTCTTTCACCCTAATTCATCACTAGTTTGCCAACCACTATTAAAACACTTTCACATCTAAATGTAAAGGCCCATATCCTGACATTGATCCAAGTGCGGAACTCCCATTGAAGTCGATCAGAGTGTTGCACAGAAATCAATGACAGGATATGGACCTCAAAGCTGGACCATCTCTCCCCTGGAACCTTTTCTTTTTTCTTTCTTTCTTTTTTTTTTTTTTCAATGACACTCAGAAATTTGAGAGTATTCCAAGAAACAAGATACATAAAGCAGAGCATGTACTAATGAACTCTATGGTTCACTTTTTCTTCTCCAGCAAAGTTTATTGCGGGTTAAATGCCAGTTGTACTTAAGGAGAGGGGAGTACTAAAAGTGCCAACTTTCAGCAACAATGTGCTTGGCTAGAATCTTACCTCTCACCATGCAGGTGAGGAGGCTTTGTTTTAACCATGGCCTCTGTTTTGGCAGAGTCACTGCCTTATAAACTGTTTGAGTTATTTTTCTAGCTCTAATGTCTGAATTGGCAATCATAAAATATTTTACAAGTATTCTTCCTATTCAAAACTTGAATAATATTGAACATTTTATCATCTAATTTTTAATAGCAAACTATACGAAGGATTCTGCCATGCCAACAATACAACAAATAATCCTTTAGATTTAAATTGAGTCCTTCTTCCAGCGAATGCAAAGCATTTCAGGCATACTAAAGGTAATTCTTTTATTTTTACAAATAATCTTAAACACAGTTTTCAAAGATCTTTAAGAATATGCATGCATCTTAAAATAAACTTAAAATTCCTTCTTTCCTTACCACCACTGTTATATCCCCCATTCACTTCATCTACAAATGTGAGGGAAAGAGAAGTCATAATATTCATTTGGTCCATTTCAAGTTTTAAGTAAGTCGAAGATTAGTTTTCTAAAAGGATAACTTTGATTTATTTTGTTGCTTACAAGATGAAAAAAGTGAACAAGCCCTTACTCACCTTGGTCTTGGTCCTTCTAGGTCAACTGGATGGACTGTCTAGAATCAGTGGTCCTCACATTTTAGCTGGCTTTAGAATCCCCTGGAGAGATTATTAAGACACAAGTCGCTAGGCCCCACCCCCAACTGTTTCTGACTGAGTAGGTCTGGGGGAGAGCAAAGAATTTGCATTTTTAACAATTTCCCAAGTGGTGCTGATTCTGCTGGTCTACAACCATATTTTCAGACCCACTGGTCAATGGCCCTCAACCTTTAGCAGGTGGTAAGAATCAGATGGGTAGTTTATTTAAATTGTGCTGCCCACTTCCCTCACCCCAATTTCAATTGAACAGGTCTGGGGTGGGGTCTAAGTATTCCATTTTTAAGGAACACTGCAGCTAATCCTAATGTGGTTGACCTCAAGACACTTTTTAAGAAAAATCTGCCTTCTGAGTCCCTTCTAGCATGTGAAATAACATGGTTCTCTCTCTTTTTTAAAGTCAAATTAGAAGGGCTTAGACAGATAGCCTAGGGACCATAAACAGACATCAGAGACCAAGACAACAGAGAGGTAATGCCATAGCTGCCCTAGTCAAGTAACATTTTAGATTCTCTGTTTAGTGGCAAAAACTAATGACCAGACCACCTGCCACTACAAACCTATCCTTTGTAGCATTTTATGTATTTATAATTATATAATTGCTCATTTGTGAGAATGTATATAATGTCTATCTTATCAATAGCAATGAGATGACCAGGTTCCATCATTTTAAAAAATTTACCATTATATCTATTAAGTTTGACATATTGTAACACATTTGGGTTCAGGCTATTTTCTTTGGTGTGGAAATAGTAGATGACTTCCTTCCTACTATAAGGAGAAATCCTACAGATAGGAAGAGAACTTAGTAGGATTTATAAAATTATGTTTGAGTATGTTGACTAAGTGTCTAGAAAGGTATAATAGTTACCTACATCATTAACAAGATTCTATACACATGTTAGGATTATAGAATCCAATGCTCCTAATTTATTATCGGTTACATTGAAAAAAATTAATTCACATGAACAATATACACTTTGCCTCACTGAGACCTCTTGCTTGAGACACCAGAAAACCATTTAACACTCTTGGCCATTCTAGTTCTTCACAAGAGCACTGTTTGTGAGGATCATAGTTTTTTACTTAATAGTGAAATAAAGGGTTCCTTCCAAATTCAGGGCATCTGTTCTTCTGGTAAGTCACTGAATCTGAGAGAATAAAATTTTCTGTGTTTCAGTTCTTCATTTGCAAAGAGAAAAAGTGGTTGGAATAGGAGATTTCTAGGGAAGGCTTCTTCCAGTTCCAAATTTTCCTCATAAGTTATGACTGAGAACTACAGAGTTGACCCAAATGACTATCATGTGAAAAAGTCCATAATGATATATAGTTTATATTTAATATTTAATTGTTATTATAAATTATTTCATTTTTGACTCAGGCTCCTAAATGCCTTAATATTTCTTTTTATCTGAAAATAAAATATTCCTCTTAGGGTAAATCTCATGTTAAGTGTCCTTAGTACAAAACAAAAAATTGCAATAATAATAAACAAATAAATGTTTCTCTTTGAGATCTGGATAATATAAAGTATTCCTTTGTTTTGACTATTTATTAGCATTCTTCACATTATGATTACCTAGTAATTAGGGCTTTTTTCATTAATCAGAAAGACTGGGTATAGAGAATTACTTTACCTGATTATTTGTATATTTTTTCATATACTATGTAAGTCCCTGTGAGTGCTATAATTGTAACCCTTTATAATTGGCAGGCATTAATTACTAAAATTGTACTAGAATTTCCATATAAATTCATATTGGGGCCACATGAATATTGAGTACATTCATTATGTTTAGAATACTGATGGAAGAAATTAATTTCCACCTATTAAAAATGCAAGAATTTGTATGAATATGATAAGAATGAGATAGCAGATTCCTAAGTCCTGTGTCACAAGTAATAGTCTTGTATGTTCAGGTGTATCAAATCTAGAGCAGTTGCTCTCCATTTACTAAATTAATCCAGTCCTCTCTTACTAGAGAGTTAGAAGAGTGGGAGAGGAAGAAGGCAATAACCAAATGGAGAGAAAGTTCCCAGCCAAGGATGGCCATGACAGAGTAAGATACGTCACAGTTGTCCTCAATAAGCTCATCTTTTAGACATCCCTATTTCTGCACTTCTCCCAAACATTCAGGCATACAACTCTAAGTCATTTCAACTCCTTATACCACGGCACACATTCTACAGACTCAACCTCCATAATCTCCTTTTAGAGGACAATTCCTTAATTTAGAGCCCACAAATGGTGTCACTTTATCTGTAAATCTGAAACTGTATGCAAAACTGCATACTCATTGTATGGATATTCCTTTGAGGAATGAGTCTACAGCTTTTATCAGATTCCCAAAATTAGGGCTATACCTCAAAAAGTTGAAGGGTCACTAGGCTGAATGGTTTCATTCTTACTCAATTCCACTGCCACCAAGCAAAGCCAGGTCCCGTGTTCCCTCTTTTAAACAGCAGGGTTCTTTCCATCCAGTCTCCTGGCTCCAGTTTTTTGTCTTCTTAATCTATCTCATCTGGTGCTGCCAAAGCCATCTTCCTGAAGATCATAATCAGTCATGTCAATTTCTTCTTCTAGGGTTCACTAACTTTTAGGGCCCACTGAATAAAGTTCAAGTTCATGGGCGCATATGCTCCATCTTCCTCATCTTTGCCTCCTGTGTATCTAGCTAGTTCAAGAGATTCTGGCTTAGGAGTTCTCCTAATGTCAGGAACTTTGTGTGGCCAAGCTGCAACCTATCTTCAATGCTATCTGCCACTATTTCCTTTCAAGAAGCCTATGCTCCAAGCAATTCAGTCTTTGAACTCTTGTTAGCAGCCTGAGCAGAATCCATGTTTTCTCTCTTTCTTTGCATCTAATCATATTTGTTTGGGTTTTTTTTCCCCTTTGCTTGGGGTGCCCTCCTGAACCCCCCATCCAGATTATCTTTGCCTGATGAAATCTTATCCATCTTTCAAAGCTTTAAAAAGAAAATACTTCATGAAGGCTTCTAAGCTCTGTCTCCCTGTGAAAAACAATCATTTTCTTCTCTAAACTCTTGGTACATTGCTGTTTCAGATTACAACCAACAGTCAGTGCTGATTTTCCTGATGAAGAATGTGAGGTTTAGACAGGCAGACAGTGGCACAAGCCCACAGAGCCAGTGAGTTGCTAATCTGGACTGGAGCTCAGGGGTTTGGACTTAGATCTAAGTCCCTGCCCAACACACAAGGATGCTCCTTTTTTGGACAAGAAAGTGTTTCTTTTAAGCAGTTATAATCTTGCTGCTTTATAATTCTAAAATACCAGCTTTGATATTTATTATCTGTATGGCTAAGTACTTTATCTAGTTCTCTCATCTGTACACTGAAGGTCTACATCTAGTGCTCTTCATGCTTCCTTCCAGCGGTGAAGTTTGAGTTCCTTCTGCCACCTCATCCTTCTGGGTCTCCAGTAAACAAGGTAACTTCCCCAGGTTCTCCCAAGTTTCAAGGTGCCCCGCCCCCATTCTGCATCTAAGTAAAGTCTGGTTTCCAATGGGTGGTAATAACAAACATAATAGAGAGAATCAAAGAATTCACGCTTAAAAAAAATCAGGCTTCATAAAGATAAGAACTTAAAGGTAGTTTTAAAAATAAAACAAGATAAAAGATCCTTTAAGACATTTAAAAATTCAAATGATTATGAGGGAAAAAGGCTAACCCTACAAATCTGCTACTTAATTTATGAAGTTTTATTATGGTAAGCACCCATATGTTTTTTCATTGTGACAAGTATGTCTGGAAAACAAGGTTTAAATCCAAAGGGCTCTGAGTTCCACTGTCAAAATCAAAAGTGAAATTTTATCTTTCTTTCTTAATATTCCAAATGTGAACAGAAAATAACTCTTCTCCCCACCTTGGGATAAATAATAAGACTCCATTCTAATTCTTACTCTTTCACGTATAGGTTTTCAAATATGAACTCCTGCTAACAAGTCATGCACACAGCAAACTGGTCCACTCTATGTCCATTTTATTTTGCATGTGCTGCATTGTGGTTTCGTCTGGTTTATATACTGTGCCCTAAAATTCATCTCACTCCCCTCAATTCCAAACACAAAGTCCCGGGCAAAATCTGACATGATTACCGGGTTCTGTAATTCTCTATCTTACAGAATTCCTTCCTTTAGTAAATTTTATGTGAAACACAGCTTAAAAGACCCACATTCATTCCTTGATAATGACAGTTTGTCAGGTGCATAGTCTTCGACAGAACATGCTTTGCCCTCTTTAAGGGCAACATACACTAGAGGGAACAATATGTTCCGTGTTCCAATAAGAGGGTAGCAGAATTAAATAAGGAAAAGTTACTGGGTGAGGTGAGCCCTATAGAGAAACAAACTGGTCCACTTATTAGTCAAGAGACCAAGTGAATCCCTTTAAAGTCTCTAGACTTAGCAGAGGAGACAAAATCTCATGCTTTCTAAATTTGTTTCACAAATTTATTACTTTCTCCCAGGATACATTGATTTTCAGTTGACTTGATATCGGGGTCTTTAAATCAAATCTAACTTATTGTGTTTTTCTGTCATATCGAAGGCTGAGCAAAACAATAACAGGTGATCATAAGGGAAATTAATCCTCAATGTCATTTTAAAATACAAACATCCTTATAACTCAAAAAGCTGCCCCATTCTTAGTAGTAATTCGCTATTATATTCTCCCAGAAGAGCAAACAATAATGAAGATATTGTGATAACTCACTAAGATAAGGTGATGCCTAGCCTCATGCAAGTAGCTTATGTTATATATATATATATATATATATATATATATATATATATATATAAACACACACATACAAATATATATGGATATTAGGGATAAACATTCTTTACACTCTTTAAAGTATTAATATATATGTATGCATATATGGATCCATATGTAATATATTATTTGTAAATTTGTGTAAACTCATATCATGAACAGAAGAAGATAACTATGTTTCGAACAGTGATAAGCTCCATGCCAACTGATGGTGCTTGATTCCTGCTAAGCCTTAAACACAGGCTGACTCACTGTCCACTCTCACAACTGCTGCCATGTAACTGCAGGACTGTCACTCAGTTCTGATCTAAACTAGAAATTGTACATGGAACCGAGATATTAGGGCCAGATAATACATTAAAGATAGCTGTTGGAATCTTACAAAGTAACTCCTGGAGTTCGGGGGTGATAATGTTGAGGCACAAGAAACTTAATAAATGTCACGAGGGCTGTGCAAGACCTAGTAGGACTTCACCCCAGACAGGCGAAATACCCTCCCCACCTCCTAAGCCCAGCTCCCGCAAGAACAGCAGAGACGTCCGGCTCTCTGCACTTCCCGGATTTTACGTCCCTGTATTCTTTCAGCTTCCCACAATAAAACAGAACGTGCATGAAATATATGTGTTGACATGCCCATTTTTGTCAACCCTCAGCAGAGCTAATCTACTACTGGGTTTAATTAAACACACATTGGTTTAAAAAAAAAAAAGAAAAGAACCAAAATAACATCAGTTCAATAAACTAAGGGTTATGTGGTTTATGTACGCCTCTTAGAGACTTTTAAGTGTAAGGTATAATTTATATTACATAGAAATGGTAATTTAGTTAAATTCTACCAACTTTCCACTAGCCTACCATATTTTTTTTTTCTCTTTTTGCAAAGAAATCTGATTCTACCTTGGGACTAACAGAAGTTAAGCATTTAGAATGATAAAACAGTTGAAATCATCCAAATTGTAACTGAATGAATTGTAGCTTTTAATGAATGCAATGTTTACAGAAAGTCAGAAAAGGAGCTGAAAGGAAACTGCAGGAAGATGGTGAGGAACCCAGTGAAGAAGGTGCCGTACCAACTGACACGGAGCAACTGAACGGCTCGGGTGACAAATGCCTTTATTGCAAACAGCGTTGAACGATGGGAGCCTTGCTTTAGGCTGGTTACAGACCTGAACCTTGAGAGAGAGTTGAAACCAGGAGGCAAATAAAAGGTAAAAAAGAGAATCGGAGCAAAGGCTGAAGGAGGAAAAGCAACAATAGTGCACAGAAAATCCAAGAATTTCCAAGCTAATGAGTCTGGATTTTAATCAGTCAGAAATGAGAACCCACTGAGAATTTCTAAACAGAGGGAAAAACGCATCATTGTAAATTTGTAGAAGGAGCAGAGGTAAATTTAAAAGGCAGGAAGCTGTTACATTTGTCCAAGTGCAAGGAAACAAGAGCCTAACCTGAACCATGACAGCAGGAATCGATACATGTCAATGAATGAAAGAATGAAGCAATGAAGCATGGTGTTTCAATGTCCATGATTTTACCCCAGGAGGGCTGTATTCTTAATCCATCCCTCCCATGTAACTATGAATAAGAAATTCTCTGGGATTTTGAATGGAATGTTTTTAATTTGAAGTTTTGACTTTGGTTGGTAATTTTATGATATAATAAACTGTTATACTTTCATGTTGGACACACATAATATCACAAGAATACCACTGAGGTGAGACCAGGCTAAGTTCTCTGTGCCTCCTTACAGACAAATGGAAAAACCTTTCTAAATAATCACTATATCGGGGTGCCTGGTGACTCTGCTGGTTAAGCATTTGCCTTCAGCTCAGGTTACAATCCCCGGTCCTGGGATCAACCCCTCCTGGACTCCCTGCTCTGCGGGGAGCCTGCTTCTCCCTCTCCCTCTGCCTGCCGCTCCCCCTGCTCTTTCTCTCTTTCTCTCTCACTCTGTCAAATAAATAAATAAATCCTTTAAAAAGGGGGAAAAAAACGATTTTTAAATAATCATTGTATCAGTTAGGGATTGTGTTCAGTTCCTAATAATCAAGATATGGCCAACACCGGTTTATTTCCTCTCACATAAAAGAGGTCTGGGGCAGATGTTGTGGTTTTACAATGTCCCAGATTCCCCTGGCCCTTACTCTTCTGCTTCATCATCCTGCCTGCAGGGCTTGAATCTCCACAACTATAAAATAATTACTGCCTCTCTGGGCAGCACGTCTATGTTCCAGGCAGAAGGAAGACACTGCCCTCTTAAATGATCTCCAAAGCCCTTTCCAGTGACTTCTTATGACTCATTGGCTGTGCCTATCTCCAAGAAAGTCTAGACAGTATATTCTTCCGGACGAATACACTGCTACGACTTCCATTAGCAAGGCAGAAGAGGGGGAATGGCTTTTGGGTGGGTCGCAAGCAGTCACGGCCATAGGCATGGAAGTTTCTCCCAGCTCCGGAATTTTGTGATTATAACTCCACATAGAATCCATGCACAAAGAAATAGAAACTGATTATTTCCTGGTGTCTTCTTTGAAACGTTGGCCTTCTTTATCCTACTGAATTATGGGAAATACATGTTTTGCTTTAAAATTTAATCCCTCCCCCCCACGAAAAATCAAAAAATGCACAACATTCCACCTCCTGATTTTTTTTTTTGCCACTTATAGGCAATCAACTCTGCCCATAGATCAAAGACTGGTGCTTTTCTAAACTGTCCTGGACACTGATAGATTACGATACAAGACAATCATACTGTGAAGGCTGCCAGACAGTATCCATTACTTGCACATGGCAAATTTGGAATGAAGTATATAGTTTTTCAGCATTAAAAGCTAATGTCTTATCTTTGAGTTAAAGTCATCTATTTAGGAACTTCATGTACCCATCACCAGGATGCCCTAAGGTCTTCTGTCATCTGAGGTCAGAATTTCCTTTAATTTCCTATAATATTCAAATGGAATGCATGACTACCCATCTCAGACTAAGTGGGAAAACCAGCCTCCATCACTCCACCCCAAATCTACAAAGATTGCCGAAATGCTCACCATCTCCTAGTCACTTCTTTGTCTAATATTTTTGCTTTCACTGAACTAATTACCCATGTCTTCTCTGCTTTCTGCACCTCTGTGTCCACTATTGTCTTCCTTTGTGGCATGTGGACACTGACTCTACTCCACAAATCCCCAGAGCACTATTTACAAAAGGCTGTTACTGGTGGCCAAATTTTCCTAATGATTCAGGGTAACAGAGAGAAATGAGAGCACAACACAGTACAGACACCAACTTAAATTGAACATGAGATGATACCATACTAAAAATTCATCAGATTTTTCCCTAAGAGAAGGGAAATTTCTTTCTGATTGTACACCTTTCTTCCTTGCTCATTGCCTACATCTCTTTGGCTCTCCAGACTCTATCTCTGCTCTTCCTCTGCCTCCCTCTTCTTTCTACTTTCTTATAAAAAGGAATTTATGTTTCACTTTCTCCCTGCTAAAAAAGGAAGGAAGGAAGGAAGGAAGGATGGAAGGAAGGAAGGAAGGAAGGAAGAAAAACCCAACTAGCATGACCTGTATCTGTATATGAAAACCTTATTAAGATGCTCTACTAAACACAGGACCATTGGTTCTACGCTTCTCCACTTTATAATAGGAGAAAAGAGCAAACTTTCTGAAATTTTCAGATTGCATTTCTTCTCGATCTAAATCATAAATCAGAGGCTGATATAGCCTAGGACAAACAAGTTCCAAGAACTGCAGATCAACAGCAAATACTAATTGTAAAAGCATAACATGTATTTGTCACTCAAAAACCATTATTGTGAATCTAACTCATAAATCCAAAAGTACTATCTCACCAAACATCTTTTTTCTTTTTTTCTTTAAGATTTTTATTTATTTATTTGACAGAGAGAGAGAGAGAGAGAGAGAACATGAGAAGGGAGGATGAGCAGAGGGAGAAGCAGACTCTCCACTGAGCAGGGAGACAGATGCAGGGCTCTATCCTGGGACTCCAGGATCACAACCTGAGCTGAAGGCAGATGCTTAACCGACTTAGCCACCCAGGCTCCCCATACACCTCCTCATTTTCTTCTTTTCACATCTATTATACCCAGAGATGTGCTTGAGTCTTTCACTATTTAAAATCCAAAATCTCTCCCAAAAGCCCCATCCCAGGTAAATTTCCCAACACTTTCTTTCCCCTTTTCTTTTCTCCTGTTTCTCTAGTCCTGCTTCTCTAGTTCTTCTTCCAAATGTGGATCATGGGCCCAAAGAAACTGGACAGGGACAAGGGAAAGAAGTTGATAACCATACCCACCCTTGAAACAGGTAGTCACAGGCTGGAAATACCTCAGTCTAATATTGATGGTACACAGAGCCACCAAGAAATTGGCAGGTTTGTAGAAGGAAGGCAAATGAACAGAAAGCCACTAATAAAGAGAAAATGACAGAGGACTAAGAAGCATTCATGGCCAGCAGTCATGTCAAAGCAAACATGTAAACCATATTAGACCCAGTAGTAGCCCAACTTAAGCCATAAGAAATCCAAAGGGGGGACGCCTGGGTGGCTCAGTTGGTTAAGCCGCTGCCTTCGGCTCAGGTCATGATCCCAGCGTCCTGGGATCGAGTCCCACATTGGGCTCCTTGCTCGGCAGGGAGCCTGCTTCTCCCTCTGCCTCTGCCTGCCACTCTGTCTGCCTGTGCTCGCTCGCTCTCTCTCTCCCTCTCTCTCTTTGACAAATAAATAAATTAAATAAAAAAAAAAAGAAATCCAAAGGGTAAAATAGGCAGCAAGAGCATATTGAATTGCTGTCTAGTTCTTGATGTGGGCTTTGGTAATCACGAAACCAAAAAACAAAACAAATCTAAGAGGAGGTTGGTAGAAATTTTCCTATTACTTAGGAATTCACAAAGTGCTACATTCTAAGGGCAGTAGTCAGCAGTGAGCTATTATGAACTCCTCATCACCACCAGAACCACAATAAGCAAAGAATCAGTGCTACTAAAATCAACTATCACCCTATCCTCCCTTATCTCATCCATAAATACATAAGGAGGAATGCCAAGGTACATTCATGAGAAGTGAAGTATGGGTAGACATTCTTAGCCTACTACAGAATGCAGTAATCATGGTTAGAGGCCAAGAGGTGAGAGCCTCCAAGAGAACCATTTTTACAGTCTGTGGGGAAGGACCTGTAAGAAAGGATCCAAATGAATGTTTGCTAGACGTCCTCTTGGGGCTGCCCTCAGAGTAAAGGAGTGTATGAGGAGGCAGTTCTTAAAAGAGCATGTCAGATTCCCAGATTTGTGAGCTGTACATTTCCATAGACAATGGAGCATCCATCTCTGGAACTTTCTAAAGAGACCAAGCTTGCTAGAGTAGCCTGGAGGAGAAGAGCAAGACATGCTGTGATAATGGTTGCCTGTGAAGAATCATGAACCTCATTCCATTTTTCTGCAATACTCAAAGGGAAACAGGTGCAATGGTCTCACATCAATTAGAGAAGCCAGAATTGGATCCAAGAGACCAAGCATACTACATCTACATTTTCAAATGTTTCTTTTCTAGAGCTTTATAATCTCCATTTTTCTTCTATTTCCTATGCCTCTGGTGCCTCCATTTAATGTTTAGGCTGTCCATTAGGTATTCCAGCATGGCAACCTTCAGTATTTTGCTTCTTGAGATCACAGATGCAAAACTAGCCCCCCAAATATGCCCGCTTGTATCCAACTCCACCCTGGCCCAGACCATCACTATCTCCCACCTGGAGTTCTACAACAGTCTCCAAAGTGTCTTTCTGCTTCTAGCCTTGTCAACTCTCCTCTAACCTCCTCTCCATGTTGCAATAAAAGTAATTTCCTTACAACATAAAATGGATCCTGGCCTTCCTTTGGACACATAATAAAATCCAAACTCCTCACTTTGCTTTACAATACCCATCATGATCTAGCTTCTGGTTCCCCTTCTGACCCACCTTCTTGACCAAAGAACTAACCGGCTGACCCTCCAACCCTTCCTGTACCACTGTCCCCATTTTGATCTATGCTCCAGCTACCACAACCTTCTTTGAATTGCTATCATACATGAAACTCCTACCTCAGAGTCTTTATTTAGTCCATTTTCTTTTCTCTCTCTTCCTCTCTCTCTCCTCCCTCCATGACTAATCCCTCTTTTGGAAGGTCTTAGCTAAGGGTCAGGTCCTCAGAGTGATCTGGACCCCTCAACCTAAAGTAAGCTCCTCCTGCTATTCTCCACCATAACATCATGGAAGTCGTAGAGAGAAGAGTTATTCATATCACTGATCACAGTGTTTAATTGAATATTAGAATATATATTTACTTTCTCAGCATTTATTCTCATCCTTAATATTTAATATTATATATTAAGTTTAAGATTGTTGAGAATTTGAAAGCACAAGAAAAAGAGATGGATCAACTGATGTTGAGAGGTCTCTGAGAAAGAGGTGGGACAGTTCTTTGACATGATTAAAGGAAAAGGAAAAGGAAAAAATAATTATTTAGGTGTAATTATGCCTTTAAGTGAGGGTTTGGGGTAAATGGAAAAGAATATTATTGTGGATCTCCAGCTGATAACCTCTATCTCTTCAGTGAAGGAAGAAACAAGAATGAGCATCAAAATAGCAAAGCACTGGGCTTCAGAAAGATGAAGAAGGTCAAAAAGAGCTGCTGAAGCAAATAGGAAAGAAAGTTGATTAGGGACATTCAAAATGGATTTGTAGTACCATCAAATCAAGTCTTCATTTAGTTACCCATTCAATAAATATGCATTGAGTTCCAACTCAATACCAAGTACTACACTTGTTTCTAATGTCATGAAGACAAATAGACACCAACTTGTGTAAAATCCCCTGGATCTGAATTAGAGGACACCAACTGTGTGGCATCCATAGTGTCCAAACACCCAGCTGCGTCACTTTGTTCCCTGTGGCTCTGGTCCAGAACAAAGCACAAATCACTGACCTCCCCTTGCTCAGAGTTAACTCTTATATTTCATAGTATCATGGCAGGATTTACTGTATGGAATCACAATCCTTCCCTGTATGAGCTTGTAGTATTTGAAGATTTTGTAAAACATTTCCATTCCTTCTTTATAGACCTACTTCTCCCACCATTTCCATGAGACACAGGATATTTAGATAACATGTCACCCAAGGAAGAGGAAAAACATAGGTTAACAATACTCAATTCACAAAGGTAAAATATAATTACATATATTATACTTCAATATGATTTTTTTTAAAATAAGTAATACTGCTACAAGTCTTTCTGTAATATGGGCACCACTTGACCTATTCAACCAATCTCAGCTTTGCTGTAGCTGATGTTAACTTCTCCAAGACCCCTGAACAAGCTAAACCATCCCTGTGACTAAGGCCATATGACACCAGCTTGGAATTCTCTCTTCCTTCCTCTTCTTTGCAAAACCTAATTTTTAGTTAGGGTTCATCTCAAGTCCTATATTTTTGAAATTCTTAACAATTCTAGATTATCTGAGAATCCTAGAATATCTGGAATTGTTTAATATCTCTTTTAATAATTAAATTTTATATTGATGGTCCTACATCTAAAAAGATAAAATCCCACCCTCTCCCCAAAAACAATAAATCTGACATTAATAGTTAAAATACATAATTCCTTGAAATTTTAAAGCTGCAGTAAATAGTCTGGATAAATAGTCTCAGATTGAGTTTCAAAAAATGAAATAGAACTCAGAAGACTGAAAGCACCTAAAGCTAAAAGAGTGGATACGTGTTTAGATTTTATGGATGATAATTAAGTATTAGAAATATGTTATTATAAAGTTTAATCAAAGCTTATGAAAACCCATCAAAAAGGCCACACCAATATTCAGAAATAGCTGGGGCTCTGTTGACTCAGATGGCTTATTCCATCTCTCAGGAATGCAAGTTGTTAATGGCAGCATGAGAGATGAGGTGATCTACCATAAACACAGGGCTCTGATTCAGCCTGAATGCTAGTGATTTTAATGCCAGACACATCCACTTTCAGCTGGAGGGTATTTATTGAGAGCTGCCGTGGAGAATGCCCACACTTAGAAAAAAATGCACACCCTTAGCAACCACTAATGAATAAAATACAAACCTACTGATCAGGATTTGGAAGTTGCAAAAAACAGTATGATCAAGTATTTTGTAGTAATTCCAGGTATACAAAAACAAAACAAAATAAAACAAAACAAACAAACAAAAAAACCCAAACCCAAAATCTAGTAATACAGGTTAGATTCAACAAGTGTTACCCAAGGTACCCTTCCTTTGAGATTCTTGGGAATTTTTGCCCAAATAAGCACTGGAAGCATGAATCTTATTTTTTAAAATTCCCGGACTGTCTTCCTTACACCAGGTGAACAGCAGTCAGCAGTGGGAATTTCTTTGGGTTGCAATATTGAAACCTATGACGTACTAAATGAAATTCATCTGTGGAAAGATCTCCATGTCTGAGAGAGATATATAGGAAAATGAGAAGCCAGCAACAAGCTGGTATCCTTCCCAATGTTTCTGACCATTTCCACCCACTTAAATACCCCCGATATTGGCCCAAATAACTATTTCATGAAGATAACTAAACTGATATTAAAGAAAAAATCCAGGAAAGTCCTCTGCCATTAAATTATAATCACAAGCCCTGGCTTCTACTTCCATTTCTACCACTTTCCATGCCCATGAAGGGTGGGAAAATCAAGTAACCAACTGGAGTCTCATTTTCATGACTGGTGAGGCAGGCCTTATAATTTGTCCAACATTTGCTGAGTAGTTACTATGCACTAGGGAGAGCACTGGATGGTATGCTAGGTATTGTCATGATTTCCAGGCAGCTTGTCATTTATTTAGAAAGGAAGATAAACCTCCAACATACAAATAATATGTAACTACATTTTTCTTAAATTGCCATAAAGAAAAACTAAGGAGTACAAATAACACAGGGAGATGTAGCTTAATCTGGGAGGTCAAAGAACATCTCCTTAGGGAATGGTATTTAAGAAAAAAGAGTGGGAAGGTAGGGTTTGGAGAGAACATTCCAAGACAAAGGGAAAACATGTGCAAAGGCCCCAAGGCAAGGAGGATTCTGACAGGGTCCAAGAACAGCAAAAGACTCATGTGGCTACACCAAGGGGGAGAGTGGCAGGAGATAAGGCGCATAGTGTTGTTTCAAGAATCAAAGAGAAATGTGTGTGAACATGCTTTGCAGAGTACAAAGGCCTGTACCACTGTGAGAATGAACAGTCATCAGTGTTGCAGGAGTCCTCCCTCAGCACCAGAAGCAGCGGGCCAAAAAGAAAAAAAAAAAACACCTGAATACAAGTTTTACTTCTTCCATTTTTCCTAAATTGACTATTTCTCTCACCTTGGCCATCAACCAAAGTGTAAGAAGATTTTCAAATTTCACTGCTATTGTAAATCTTAATGTAAGGCCTAATTATTTTTTTCTGCATGTACACGACTGGACTTCTTTAAAGCCAGAAGATGAAATTACAGAAGCCCTTTTATGTCGAGACAACAGAAAGCAGAGGAACTTAAAAAGCCAGAATTCCTTTATATATTCATTTGCCTTACATAATACCATATTAAAAAATGGAGAAGAACTGGACATTCCCTCTACCTACTGTCTCCATTCCTGCACTTATTTTCCAGTGGAATTTAAATAATGGGATGTGGGAGGAAGAATGGTAGGGCTCATTTCCAACAAATTCATTCATTCATTCATTTACCCTATCAGCCAATATTTATTGAGTATCTATCAATCTCTATAATATTAAGTATGAGGATTCCAGATATTGATTTTTATCACAGTGATCTAGTTTCACAATTATTCAGAGAAATTAAGGACCTGGGGGCAGATTCCTATTTAAATTACGACCTTTATCTAAATGTATTGTTAATTCAGAAGGACAAGATGCAGATTCCAGCTTCCTGGATAAGGCATCAATCAGAAAGGGACTCTGACAACAGAAAGACTTAAAAGTCAAGGGTCAAAAATGAAAAAGTGGGTGGGAAGGAGGGTGGGAGGGAGGAGAAGCCAGAGGGGAGCAAGAGGACTCGAGTGTGGGGTAAGGGGTGGAGTGGAGATGATGTGCACACAGGGTATACTGATGGCAATGCATGTGGACAGTGTACTTGAATGTGAGCTCACTTCTCTTCTCCGAAGAGGGTATCAGGAGACAGCTTTGCTTGGAAGAGATTCTTAAACCAAAGTCATCAATAAAGCTTGTGCCTACTTCAGTAAGTGCTGTCTCCGGACCATTTCGTCTTCTGTCTCCCACACACTGTACACCTTGGGAAAACCGAACTGACAGTGTTGCATCACAAGATACCAGGCAATTGCTGCAACGAAAAACAGAACAAAAGGCTTTCTACAGAGTTCCACATTAAGAAAGCATACAGAATGAAATAGAAAGGAATTACTATTAATGTGATTGAGGGAAGTTGGGAATGAAATGCTGGTCTTAGAGGATAAACATGAAGTCATTTGGGTATGTTTAGCTGTAGATGGTTCATCTGACTTTTAATTGAACTGTCTAGAAACCAACAAGAAGCACAAAGATTTAGAAGAGCTAATATGTCACAGAAGAAAAACTCTACAGAAATTTAGAAAAATCTCTTCCTGCAAGGCATCATGGCACTCGTATCACTCATTCAGGGTCTGGAAGTAATGAGGGAAGAGTTGTTAGATACAGAATCATGCATTTTTGTTTTGTTTTGTTTTATCAGAACAAAAAAAAAAGCATGAGAACATGAAACATGGCAACAGGAAAACTGTTCAAGAGAAATGTCAAGAGCTAAGCTAGTTAAAAGTTTGCTCTTAAGAGGGGACAGTCTCATATTCCACACATTATCAGAAAAGAAAATTGACATAGAACAGATAGTAAAATTTTAAAGAAGACACAAGAAGTCTAATGCAAATAAACACCAACTGGTTAAAATACTTTACAGAGAGCCTTTCTCAAATGCACTAGGAAAAATACAATAGGAAATCTAAAAGAACAATAACTCTGATTTCTCCCTTGCTTTGCTGTTTTTGACATACCGACAATCAGTTTTTCTCTTTTAGTTATACAGCCACTGTAAACAGTACGGAGAACCCGTACAGAGCTCTACTACAGTCCTTGCACTATCTGTTTCAAAATTAAGATTTTGACTCTTCCAAGTTTAAAGAATTAGATTAAATGTTCCCTGAAAACAACCACCACCAGCATTACTACCACAACTACCATTCGTGCCAAAAATGCTTTCAATAAAATTTACCAAGACAGTGTTAAGATGAGAGTAAATCAATGTGAAAGGCCCAAGTCCTTGCCACTAGAGGGGAATGGACACTGTCAGTCTCCTTTGGACACACATTAAATATTTATCTAATTAGAAATTCCAATTATTGGGGGGGGCATTTGTAAAAGTAGCAAAATTTAAAAGGACAAAATGCTTCATATTTAAAGACTCATTTTTATCACACCAGCTAATAGACTTGAGAAATCTGTCAGGCATATCTACAAAACAATTTCAAGGGCTAGTCCTAGGCTGCCATGGGTTGTGGATAGAAAACAAATCACTTATAAACACATATAAATGGTGTCTTTATACAAAACCTGTAATGGGCATACAACTTTGCTAAAGTTATCTACCTACTGATTAGATATATTTGGAGCACAGAAAGCAGTTGTGTGACAATTTCCCCCACAATCTTTCAACTGCTTATTCAACCTAATATCATAACTGAGACAAAGGCTTTTTAAAAAATTTAGTAGCAATTTATTAATGATGAGCTATAACCCTGGCTCTCATCAAAACCTACCATTTCTACTCAAAAGGCTCATGACCCTTCCCCAGTTCCAGGCTTTATTCTCTCTGATTCAGACAATCTAAACCAATCTCTCAATTGATCTCTTTTCCTTTAACCTCTCTTTCCTTAATCCAGCCTCCACACTGTCAGGATATCTACCTTCCTAAAAAATAAATTTATGAATTATATTTCCTCCCGGGGCACCTGGGTGGCTCCGTCATTAAGCGTCTACCTTTGGCTCAGGTCACCGCCCCAGGGTCCTGGGATTGAGCCCCGCACAGGCTCCCTGTTCAGAGAGGAAGCCTGCTTCTCCCTCTGCCATTCCCCCTGCTGTGTTCCTTCTCTTGCTATGTCATTCTCTGTGTTAAATAAATAAACAAAATCTTAAAAAAAAAGAGAGAGAGAGATTTTGTTCCTCCCTATTTACATGAGAGCATAAAATCCAACCCCTCAGCATAATATTCCTCCTGCAAATCTGCCCCAACCTGCCTCAGCCTCCCACTACCATTTCTTGTCTCTTGCTACTCAACTCTCTTAAACAACACATTCACCTCCAGATGCTCACACCTTTCTTCGCTCTTGCCTTCCCTCTGCCTGTAACCCTCTTCTCCTCACCTCACAGGTGTCAAAACCCTTCTCCGGGAACAAAATCTCAGAACCACCTCTCCCATCCTCAAAACCTTTAAAATGCCATTCCCTTTCTTTATATAGGGTTTTGTAGCTGTTGGGGGACGTGCCAGGTAGCCCTTTATTCTCAGTGTGCTAGATAAAAGATGCCCCAAAGCATCCTCTTCAACCTCACTTAAGGTGCATTATGTTGGGTTTTTAGATCGCTCTATCTACCATTTTTTCCCCAGGGAAGCTTTCTGATCCTTGAGATTTAATTCAACATTTCTGTGTCAACCCCAGTACTTGAAAAAGGTTAAGCACTCAAGAGCTTTTGGACTGTATGGATAGACAAACATCTGCATTGGCAGGATGGCCAAATTCAAGCTGATTCACAGTCACAGGAGGTTCTCGATGAGCAGGTTTTGAACACTGTCCAGTCCAGGCATTTTTAAGCCTTTTCTGTTTTCTGTTTTTTTGTTTTGTTTTGAGTAGTCCAATCCTGTTTTCAACAAGGATTTTATCTGAAAGCCTAAGACGTACAACAGATAAACTCCATTCATGTTAAAACCTGAGGGAGCCCATCCACATGCTTCCTACTCCCATCCCCAGCCATTAAAGGGAGTCTGAGGAACACAGCTTAAAATTAACTTCACAAAAGTAAAAACAAAAAAACAAAAAACAGGGAAAGAAGATATTCACCCCAAATTCTAATACCCAGATCTTATAACTATTTCTAAGTTGTATCTGAAGCACACATTTAATAATGTATATTGTCAAGTGAAATGAATTCTTAGACTAGAAGAACTCTCTTACAGTATATTAGGAAAGGTTTGATGGTTTCTAGTAATAGCCAGCCCTTAATATCCTATTTTTAAAAAAATATTCTAGAAAGCAATCTGCTTAAAGGCAATCACTGCAGTGTTTTTGTGCCCAGCTCCAGATTCAGGTTCATTTTCTTTTTTTTTTTTTTTAAGAGAATTTTTTTTAAGATTTTTATTTATTTATTTGACAGAGAGCGATCACAAGTAGGCAGAGAGGCAGGCAGAGAGAGAGAGAGAGAGGGAAGCAGGCTCCCTGCTGAGCAGAGAGCCCGATATGGGACTCGATCCCAGGACCCTGAGATCATGACCTGAGCCGAAGGCAGCGGCTTAACCCACTGAGCCACCCAGGCGCCCCCAGGTTCATTTTCAATTACACCACTTATTAGCTGTATGACAAGTTACTCAAGCTCTCTGTTTCTTAGGATTTTCTCATTTATAAAATCCAGGAAAAAAAAAAATAAAACAGTCCCGATTTCACAAGGTTTTAGTAAGTATTCAATGAAGCAATACGAATGTTACCTTAGAATAGTTACCACATATAGTAAATGTCCAGTTAGTACATTGGAGTTTGTTAAGATCCATGATGCAAAAGGCAAATAAAGAGTATCTGGGGTTCACTGGCTGAATTCGGTATTTTACAAATGAAAAGTCGTGCGGCCATTGAGATTGTAAGTATGAGTTTGCTGCTAAAAGTCTGCTTTGTCCACGCTGCTAACCAAAGGAATTTGCCAACTGATTTAGCGATCCTCTTTTCCTCTCCAGTAAAACGTCCTATCATAATACAAAATGTCAATGCACAACGCTCGCAGCTACACATTGATAATGTTCCCAACTGGTAAGTCCTGCTAAGTAACCATGCGGTTATCCGAATGTTTACTGAAGGCTTCTGCTCACTGGCCATCTGGATTTCTGTGAGGGAATATCACTCATCTTCAGATAAAGCCATCCTGCAGATTCCACAGTCCCCGTGCTGATTTTTAGGACTCCAAAAGCAGTTCCTGGAATGCAGTGGAGCAAATGTCCATCAGAGAAAGGGAGGAATTTCAGAAAAGGGTCTGAAATGCGGAAAAGAGAAACCTATTCCAAACAGACCGGAAATAAAACATCCTGCTGATGTTGTCATTGTGAGGATAAAGAACGGCTGTCTCAGAGCTCCCTATTTAATCACGTCACTGGACTGGAAAAGCAAAGTGCAAACCTGGATGATAAAACAAAGGGAAGCTATCAGGTGGTGGTCACACATTTCAGAAACTCTGTTTGATAGTCAGCGGGGCTGTAAAATGCTTCTGCAGAGTGGACGTACAGTCCTTTCTGCCTCTGATGCCCAGACTCACCGCAGATGCTCGGCACAGTCCTGGGAGGGTGGGAAATGGGAGCACGTTGCCTCTCTCATGTGCTTTCGTGGTACCCAAGCACTGTGGCCCAAGCTTGGAATCAGAACGAGGAAGTCTCTCCTCCTGCTAGAAATAAGACAGCCAGAGACTCACACCAGTCAGAGAGGCCCATACACCGACGGTCCTCAAACATCAAAATGCAGAGAACTTGTCTTAGAAATTTGTTAAAGTTGGGTCACCCTGGGTAGCATCTTGGTAAAAGTGACTCACTCTCAGTTTCTACTCAGGTTGTGATCTCAGGGTTGTGAGATGGAGTCCTGATGGGCTCTGCACTGGGCGTGGAGTCGGCCTTAGGCCTCTCCCTCTGTGGCTGCCCCCATCCCTCCCCACTGTCCCACTTGCACACAGGCTCTCTTCCAAATAAATAAATACATAATTTTTTTAAAAAAAGAAGTTTATTAAAGTTTATGCATAATACCAGCTGTAATAAAGAAGGTGACTCTATTTTTAATGTTTTCCCCTTGACAACTTTTAGATCCTCATCCCTTCCCTGCCTGTTCCACATTTGGGCAACCAAGTTTAGAGCACCCGCGTATGCCATTCATTCTTTGGCACCAAAGGGAAGTTCAGATCATTCCAACTCGTAACTAACTCATGCTCCACACTCTCCCCAGTGCACTCCACAGCCACTGTAAGGACCAAGTCCACTCTCTCTGCTCAGCTCTTGCTCTCCCCTACACCTAACCTGAGGCTTTCTCCTTGGAGAATCCTTCTGCTGTTTACTATGCAAATAATGTAGTTTACTTCATATCCATTGGTGCTATGTGCACTTCATCCTAGAACTTATAAATTCTTGATCTGGGAATTGTGCAGTGTCCAGCAGAAGACTCTAGGTGCCCCCCCCCCCAAAAAAACAACACTGGACCGAATTCCAAAGATCCTGATGGAATAAATGCTGGGCATGGAGGACTAAGTACAAGGCCAGTAACAAACAGTGTAATCAAGCTCTCCAGATGAGTGTGGCAGGCAAGTCACAGACTACCTCAACTCTCTTAATTCTCCTTCTCAGTCTCCAACACAAAACTATATTACTGCCCTTACCCTTCCACCCAGCTCCTCTAGATTTTATGGCATACTCTTAGGACTCCTCTGACTTCACTGTTCATCAATCCTCTTGTCTTCTTCTGCCAGATAGTCTCTAAATAAGGTGAGGCAGGAAAAGAAGCAGGCTAGAAAGAACCACAGTGTGATCTGCTCTGATCTGGACTCAGTTCCCTAAAGGCACTGTTTCCCTCAAGATATTTCTCATGGACTCCTCCCCAGGTTAAATCCCATAAGAGCATAATTATTTTTTAAAAGATTTTATTTATTTATTTGACAGAGATCACAAGTAGACAGGCAGGCAGAGAGAGAGAGGAGGAAGCAGGGTCCCCGCTGAGCAGAGAGCCCGATGCGGGGCTCAATCCTAGGATCCTGGGATCATGACCTGAGCGGAAGACAGAGGCTTTAACACATTGAGCCACCCAAACACCCCAAGAACATAATTATTATTATTATTTGAAGATTTTATTTTTCATATTTGACAGAGAGAGTGGGAGGGGCAGAGGGAGAAGCAGACTCCCCTTGGAGCAAGGAGACCGATGTGGGGCTCAATCCCAGGACCCTGGGATCATGACCCGGGCCGAAAGCAGATGCTTAACTGACTGAGCCACCCAGGCACCCCTATTTTTAACAAATATTTTAGAAGACTGCTACATGGTTAATAATTTTCCCAGTTTCGTAGAAACATAGCAAAGTGACTTGACTGGCCAATGAACTACAAGATGGTGGCTCCCTACCACTGCCAGTACTGCAGTGTTGGCCTTTTATGCATGAGTTCATTTTCCAGGGTGGGAGTGAACATAGGGAAGGTCACAAGATGGAGAGAGTGGTCCAAGGTACTCAGGAAGGAAGGCAAGCAATTGTGGAATTAAATAGTCTATGTCAGTTCCAGATCTCAGCTCAGGAGCATTCTTCCTACATCTGTCAGACCACCCAATCACTCTGGGGCCGTGAAACTTGGCAGAGAATACAGTTAGTACCCCAAGGATTTTCAGCTTTGGAGGCACAAGAAGACATGAGACAGTGATGCTCCCTGCATGGCAGTGGAGCCATGCAAATATTTCAAGTGATTTTGTTGGTGATGGACATTAACAAGGCCACCAGACACAACGTATGCAGAGATACACGTCCATGAGCGTATTGGAGACTCAAGGCCGACATCCTTGGACAGCAATGGGAGCACCAAGCTAGTGACACGAACACCCAGCTGCTAACAGACCGAGTGGATCTTAATGGTCTCATCTGCATATGTTCATCAATCATGAGAGTTGTGCAAAGAAAATAAAACTAGTAAGTTACTCAGTGAAAAACTCTCACTTGAAGAGAAAGTTTCTTGATCTCAGCCGTCTCAATTTTCAGCTTTTATCAAAAGTTGGCCTGAAGCCATTGATAACGAGAGGAATAACTCGAGACACACACTGAACACCTACTCCCATCCCATCTCTAAGTTTGACCTTCTGAGGTAACCAGAGAGTGGTGGACTGGACTAACTCATGCTAACTACCCCCCCTCCTCCACACCCAGATGGCTTCATAGAGGGCTACTGTGATTTCTCACCCTCAGTTTTCCTTAATCAAGTGCTGATGTAGACAATGACAACATTCCTATAAAAATGTTGATCACTGACCCTCGTAGGAAAACTTCGCAATAAATTCTGCTTAGAGTGTAGAAAAATGGCAGGGGATAAGTAAATTTACTGAAAACATCTATGTGCCCCACTTTTGTTTTATTTTATTCTTTGCCAGATGTTCATGCGGAGGAGAGAAGTATTATTACATTCATTTTACAGATAAGTAGAGAACAGCTCAGGTAAGTTACAATCCATCCAAAATAAACTGTGAGTAAAGGGCAGAATATAGATCAGAACCCACTTTGGTCTGCCCTCATAGTTCATTCTATTCTCTCATTGCCTCTCTTGACAGAAGTTTAATTTCTCCTTTATAGATTTATACGGGAGCCTACTACTTCATTTCCCTTTTTCTGTGTCTTCTAGGGTATTCTTTGTTCAAATGCCATAGCCCCTGCATTCTTTATTGTTTAATCTTACTTTAATTTTGTCTTAAGTAGGCCCCGTGCCCAGTGTGGAGTCGCACATGGTGCTTAGATTCACACCCCTCGGATCAAGACCTGAGCTGAGATAAAAAGTTCAGTGCTTAACAGACTGAGCCCTCCCAGGTGTCCATTAGCTAAATTATTCTTGTAGCTTTTTGCATATAGTTGCTAAACCTTTTGGAAATAGGGGGACTTAAATAATCAAGAATTTAGTAACTTTTATTCAGGCACAATTTTTTTAACCTCATGATTCAAACTATAAGGTAGGAGCTTTACATATAATAGATAGTTTGTGAAGTTACTTTAACATTGGGATTTTTAATATACCATTCACCTTTGCCATTTTTATCAATCTTCACTAAGAAGGATAACACATATGCAACTTACTGCAGCATTTTAAAAAAAATCTGGAGGAATAACCAGATGTGGAGACCATTCAGAAGTCACCCCAATTCGACATACATGCTTGCTCACCAAAATTTACCGAGAAACCCTGCTTGGTGCCCTAGTTATCAGGCAGTAGGAGAAAAATAGAATGTATTCCACCAGACTGCAATGTTCATTGCATCATATTCTGAAATCGGGCCACGTACAATATGAAGGGCATCTGCACTGGCAGTTGTGAAACATGCAGAGTTCCGTAGGCAGTCGCTGGGAGTTCTGTGCCACAAGAGCACGGCTGAGTAATGGCCAATGCCAAAGGTATTCGCCTCTACACTTGTTTAGCTGAGTAATGAGGTCAGAAACAGTTCTGTTAGCATGTTGATAAAGCTGGACAAACCAGTCTTAAATGCCAAAGAATTACAATCTAGGAACTTGGACTTAGCGATTGTTGAATATTAGCCATTGCCTATAAAAACTGAGTCACCCTGAGAAGATGTCCAAAGAGTACATTGGCTAAGCGGGGCTTAAACCTGAAATGCCATAAAAAGTCTGGCAAGACTCATCTGACCCAAAGACTACAGTCTAATTACACACGTGTTAAAGAGATTTCATCAGCATCCATAAGGACTTGTCATTCTAACGTCTACCAAGGCTAAGATGGCATTTTGGAAAATAGCCTTGTAGGGAAAGGGCTCCATGTGTGAGACTTATGTAAAGTGTGTGTTTCCGAAAGGGCATTTTAGGAGACAGAGCAGAACAACTTTTTTAACTTTAATTTTTATTTTTTTCAGGAACCAGAACTCTTCAAAGCAGAAATAGAATCCATCTGATTGAAATAAACTTTAATATTTAAAGCCTTGGTTTTTGGTGTGCCTGGGTAGCTCAGTCAGTTAAGCAGCTGCCTTCGGTTCAGGTCATGATCCTGGGTTCCTGGGATTGAGCCCCACATTAGGCTTCCTGCTCAGCAGGGAGTCTGCTTCTCCCTCTCCCTCTGCTGCTCCCCCTGCTTGTGCTCTTTCAAACTCTCTCTTTCAAATAAACAAATAAAATCTTAAAAACAAACAAACTAAACTAAAAAAGCCTTCGTGTTTTAAAAACCAAATTACATCTAAGTTTAAGGAATTGGTCTTAAAAATGAAACACAAACAATTCCTTTAAAGATAGTGGTTGTTATTTAGTATATGTTAAGTATGAAATAAACTATTTTTTTATTTCTGAATTTTGTTTTCAGTAAACATGTATCCCTTTCTTTTTTTTATTTAAATATTTTATTTATTTTAGAGAGAGTGAGAGAAAAAGAGAGAGCACACAAGCAAGGGGAAGGAGAGGGACAGAGTATGTACTGAGTGCAGAAACCAATGGGAGGAATCTGAGATCACGTCCTGAGCCCAAATCAAGAGTTGGACGCTTAACCCACTGAACCACCCACGTGCCCTAACATGTACTCCCTCCTTGAATAAGAGTTTTGCTTAGGAAAATACAAGTTTAAAACTCTTTTCTTCATTATTCTAACTTAAGATATGATAAGGGTAGAAATTTCAGAAAAATCAAAAAACATAAAAATAGTACTAAAACAAAACAAAAAAAAATGTAGAAGAAATAGGAAAGTGAATCCATAGGCTTGTCATGAAACCACAGGTACAACTGGGGAGCACATAACTTGGGGGCAACATAGTAGCCTCTAGATTCTCTCTCCATATAGGTATCTTGCTTCCTGTGTTGGCTTTTGTCCCTCAGCCTGGCTCCATATAAGACACATCTGTGGGTAGCTCAGAGCTTACAGCCCAAGAGCTTATAGCCAGAGAAGATAGGAAGCCTTTGTTTCTAACTCTGGTTAAGACAAATGTCAGGAAAGGACTCTGGGAACTCAATCAGGGTTCTATACTCATGTCTGGACCAAATGCCATGGTATATGCTTTATGGGACAGCCAGAAACATAGGTCTCCCTGTGGCCAGGGAAGGAGCTAATTCTAATTAGCAGTCACCATCAGAACCACATGATCGGAGGTGAAAGGAAGTGCTTCAGAGCAGACAAAATAATAAACGCTCACTCCCCAAAACATTCCAATTAATCCTGCAATGACCCCAAATGTGTCCTTTTTGTTTATGTAAGTATACATTGCACAGGTGTGCATGAACACACACACATACACATACACACACACACGTTTTGTCCTAAAAAGTACACTTTGTATTTCTGTACTTTTTAAAACAATTTTTAAAACTCTACATGTTGATTACAAAATAGGTTGTGAAACATTGTGCTGGCAATTTCTCAAAGACACAACAGAAACACTTTTACATAAACAGCATTCCCTTTGGGTCCAGAATCACTGGATGTTAAAATCCAGGATTTCATTCAAAGGAGGGGAATGTAAATTTGGGACACAGAAGAGAGGCTATAACAACTATCTTTGTGAACACTAGGAAAAAAAGTGTATTTTTGGCAAATAAGAATATATTTTCAAAACATGCTTTAAAATATTTTGGAAAAGATGATATTCTATAACATTCCAAACTGAATTCTAAGCTGAAGAGATATTAAAAAAAAAAAAAGTGGAGGACTTGCTAAATCCAACTTAGGCTGTGCTAAAAGATGTCAAATTAAGAGCTCACGCACAGGCTGTCATAATCTTCCAGGTGGGTGTGATTGCTTAGAGCAACCACATGGACTCTGACCAAGTCATGCTCTGGAAAGCTCCTGACTTCAACAGGAAGTAAATTCTAAACTTCAGGCCAGAAGCAAGCATCAGTAAAAATTCTTTCTAAGCCAATGGTAGACCTGGAAGCCAGAGGTCAAGAAAGTGCACTGAATTAAAAGTCCAGTAAGGTACCTGGATTCAGGAATAGCTCAGACACTAAAGATCAATGCACAAAGCAGCAGCCAGGAGAGCAGAAGAGACCCTGCTCCTGGAGAGGAAGAACAGAGAGTACCTTGCTTGGAATGTTACTCATCCAACAGTAGAGAAGAGCAAGTCACCATATGCATTATGCAATGAAAGAGTATTTATTTGAAACAAGTACAAACCTGATCTAAAATTTCCTTTAGTTGAAAAGCTTAAGTACCTTCTAGGGGTTTTCTCATATCTGTTTTCTGTATTGTGACAGAAGTCTTGTGTTTGTGTATGGACCAAGGCAACAGAGAAACTGGGAAGGGAGGCAGGGCACCAAATGGCAAATAGGGATTAAACAACAACAACAAAAATTCTGGCCTCTAGCCACTTGCACCTGGTTGAGAGTGTCAAGAAAAACCACAGATTTATGCCTGGGGCTTTGCAAGTTTAAAAAAAAAATCTATTAATTCTTTCAACAAATATTTATTAAGTATCCATTACCTGTCAGACAGTTTGCTAGGAGGTAGAGATGCAAAGATGTAGCAGACATAGACTCTTTCTCTAAGGAGATTATAATGTCAGAGTGAGGACAGTAAGTAAAATTTACATTATGAGCAAAGGTCTAATCAAGGTATAAATTCTGTGAAAACCTAGATGAGGACGCATTTCACTCTAACTGATGAAAATTAGTGGAAGTCTAGAATCTAGCTATAGAGAATGACACAAGACACGGTGTAAAACTAAGGCCAAATCAAAAGACTAAACTTGAGTTTAGAAACTACCAATGGGTAAGGAAGTCATGTCCAAACAGATTTCTTGTAAATGTTGAGTACTTCCTGCTTTGGGATGGGCCACAAATATCAAGATAACAAGTTGAGTATATTCTGCTGGAACCAGGAAGTAAAGAGGACCATGAAAACTAAACCTGAAAAAAGTAATGAAAAGAACACTTAAAAAAGTTAATGGACAAAAATAGTGCAGAACTTGGACTGAGACCTAGGAAAGAGATAAGTGTATTGTTCATTTCTGAGATATCAGTGCACCAATTCAAGGTAATGTTTGCCCCCTTCAACCTAGAAATCTTCCAGAATGAGTAACAAAAGTCCTAATCCCTCCCTTATTCAGCAAAACTTGTAATACAGAGAACTTCAAATTCTTCCAGGCTCCGCCTTTCCCCTTCTCTCCTTCCACGACCTCTTGCAAGGCTTTGATCATTTGAAAGGAATGTGTGGGTGGTGTATAACCTTTAGAAAACGTTTTTCTGCCAATTTACTAGAGGGAAGTTTTCTTTTTCTTTTTTTCCCCTTGCCCTAAGTTCTGACAAAGCCACGCCTAACTGCATTGTGCAAAGCCACTCAGAGGCGTCCTTGAAAGACTCCAGTGAGAAGGGGAGGGAAGCTATGAAACCAGACAGCACCCCCTCAAAACCAGATTGTTGTGGCCCCAAACAATCCTGTCTCTTTGTGTGGGATGGCTAGTGGTTGGTGAGTCATGTAACCAGGTGTATTTATAGAACATGGATTAAAAATAAAGAAATAAAAGCAGTTATTGCCTCTCGAGTCTCAGAATAAGCAAAGAGAACAGCCAAAGGAATGTCTGAAAATCAGATGTACTACTGTTATGAGAGTGCAGGCTGGCTTGAACAGATCAACCCGGGATAAAAGAGTTCATTCAAAAGACAGGGATTCTCACTGAGTCTTCTGTACTGTCTCCCACTTCTTTACACAGTGGCATGCACTTGAAAGATAATCAGTACAATTTGTTGTGCAATCACCACCAATGACTGTCAATGAACAAGATGGCTCTCCTTTGTTTCACATATCTATTTCCTGTTTCAGTCTGAAATATGCCTGGTGTGTAAGAATATCCCTCTTCACTAGTGTTCATTTTGTATATAATGCATATGAAAGTTATTTTTATAAAATGAAATAGCTGGGCTCGTGGCAACTACTATCTTGGGTAAAGAAGACCTGGAAATGGCAACTGAATAATGAATCCCCTCCCTCAAAAAGTCAACTGTTGATCAGGGAACTGGAGTTACCAACTAGTGACCTGAGCTGGGAAAAGCTTTCCTATTTTAGGAGCTCACAACCGCTTCAGACACTTCTGAGCTGCATCCCAGAACAAGTTCCTCAGGTGGGAAACGGGACCCTAATAAGAGAACCAAAAAGTAGTTTCAGTTTGAAACAGCAAAAGTTATGTCGTCGTGGAGAGATGGAGATAAAGCATACATACACACTTCAAGAGCAGATGTTATCAACCACAGAGGCTGCTAGGTTTTCTGCAGCCCCTAAAGGTGGTCTCTAAAGTGGGATGCGTTGACCCAAAGGGGTGCAAAATCACTCACTTTAACAAGGGAGAGTAAAATTAGAACTTACATCTTTATATGTACTTTCGTTTAAGAAAAGAAATAAAACTTTACTGATATTTAATATAGATTCAAAATAACATATATATTAAATAGATACAAATTTGTGGGTTTTGTGTTCAAATACCCTTCTCTGACAGGCTTGCGTTATTCATTGGCTTTTTATGCCTGTTTCATTCACTGATATTTCCTATGGTTTTTTGTTTTTTTTTAAGATTTTATTTATGGGGCACCTGGGTGGCTCAGTGGGTTAAGCCCCTGCCTTAGGCTCAGGTCATGATCTCAGGGTTCTGGGATCAAGCCCCGCATCGGGCTCTCTGCTCATCAGGGAGCCTGCTTCCCCCTCTCTCTCTGTCTGCCTCTATGACTACTTGTGATCTCTTTCTCTCTGTCAAATAAATAAATAAAATCTTTTAAAAAAAAAACTTTAAAAAAAAAAAGATTTTATTTATTTATTTAGAAAGTAAGAGACACACAGGTAGGGGGAGTGGAAGAAGGAGAGAGAATCCTAAGCAGGCCCCATGCAGAGCATGCAGCAACACGGGGCTGGATCTCACGACCCTGAGTTCACGATCTGGGCTGAAATCAAGAGTTGGATGCTTAACCAACTGAGCCACCCAGGTACCCCCTTCCTATGTTTTAGAAGAGAACTGGGATACAGGAGCATTCAAAACACTGTTTTTGAGTGAACTGGAAAGCATTTGTTTACAAAGACTGGAGACTATGGACTTAAAATTAAGTGTGGTAAAGATGAGGTTTTTCAAATAATTAAATCAGATCAAGCATCCAGCAGTCTTTATGCCTTTGCCAAATTGTGTATACCACAAAGATCCTAACCAGTGGCTTCTAACGCCTTTGGATAAGGAAAGGATTAGGCATAAAAGCTGAGGCCCACAATAAGCCTCCCTGTGGGCCAGAGAGGGAAGCATTTTCATTATCTGGAGTTGGCCACCAGAGAAGACCAGGAGAGGCTGTTGTAATGGAGGATACCTGGAGGAGTCTGGATTTTAAGGACCCGAGACCCATAGACATCCAACAACCCTCACCATGAATACATTAAAAACTACGTGAAGTCCACCTTAAGCCAGACTGGAATATTTCCCACATTTGCTCAGCTTGAGAGGAAAAGGAAATGTCTTATCCTCTGGCTAAAATAAAAATAAAAATCAGAGCTCCTACTAAGAAAGAAATATGGATTTGTGAGCCATATAGTATTGGGTTTAAATGCCAATTCACCTATTTATTACCTGTATAATTTTGAGCAAACTTTTTGATTTCTCCAGCCTCACTTTTATTATGAATTTAAAAAGAAAAGTCATGAATACCTTTCACAGGTTTGTTGTGGTGATTAAATAAATTAATGGAGCATTTCCCAATCTCAGTTTTTCTTATAATTCTTGAAATTTCATTCATTCTAACACCACAAGTATTTTTTTTTTTGAAGATTTTATTTGTTTGACAGAAAGAGAGAGAGAGAGAGAGAGCAGGAGCACAGGCAGGGGGAGAAGCAGGCAGAGAAAAGGGAGAAGCAGGCTTCCCACTGAGCAAGGAGCCAGACCCTGGGAGTATGACCTGAGCCACCCTTACTCCCCACCACTAGTATTATTTAACTATTCTTTTTTCCCTTAAATTCAGGCATGTAAAAAGAAAACTTTGTATAGTTACCATAAATTATCACTTACACATAAAAGGCATCAGAAAGATGAACATTCTCCTAAAATTAGGGGACCCACATTTTTTTAGTTGCCTGGATAGTTCACTTCTGTTGTCCTGGTGTAATTATTAATGGTGTTCCTTTTACTCACAAAAATATTTCAGCCTAGAAAATAAATGATGGAGTCACCCCACCTATAATTTTCTGTGCACCCCCAGGGGTGTATTTAATACTGGGAAACGTGGGCTCACATATGTGACGTGCCCAACAGAGCACCTGGCATGTGGAAAGAACCAACCATGAGAGTCTTCTTCCTGGAGTGCATGTGAGATGCTAACCATGGTCCTAACAGTTCCAAAGTCTAGAGAGAGTGAGGGGCAGGAGGGGCACAAACACTGTGGAAAATCAGGACACAGGGAACAACAGCGGTGGTCACTAACCCTTTCATGTCCTCATAGACTCACATGCTAGTCTCAAAAACAGATGTGCACTGGATACTGGGTAATTTTGGCACAGGTTTATTAATGAATAAGCAGGACTTAGCATCTCCCAAAGGCGAAAAAGTGATTTTTAACAAAACATCTACAAAAGAGCAAACTTCCAATTATAAGATAAATGAAGACTAGGGATATAATGTACAGTACAATGACCAGGGTTAACACAGCTCTATAGTACATCTGGAAGTTGTTGAAAGAATAGATCCTAAGAGTTTTCATCATGAGGAAAAAAACATTTCTTTTTTCTCTTTTTTTTCCCATCTATATGAAATGATGGATATTAACTAAGCTAAGATGGATATTAACTAATGATGGATATTAACTGATAATCATGTCACAATATTTGTAAGTCAGTTAAATCATTATGCTGTATACCTCAAACTTATACAGTGCTATAAATCAATTATATCTCAATAAAACTGGGGGAAACAAATTTTAAAAAATACATGAAAAACATAAAAAATCAACATAAGATCTTTCTCTCTGTGTGTGTTTATATTATATATGCATTTATATAGTATATACATATATGTGTATCACATATATAATACATATCAGTAAGCTACTTGCATGTATGTGTAACATGTCTACCTGGAATAAAGAAAAAAAACACAGGACTCTGTAAAACTCTAGAAATTGCGACAAAATATAATTATTTTAATTTGAGCTCTGAGTTAACAAATTTGGTGATGACTGAGGTGGGGGGGGTGTTGATTTTAGATTTTCTCTTATTTTTTCTGGAATTTCATAGATGAAAATTGCACTAGAATGAAACAACTCAGCTAACGTTTTCTTAGCATCTGAATCTATTACCTTCTACAGCCTAAAAAATATTTTCTTGAAATGATGAACTGCCACTGCTACTATACTTAAAACAGAAAATATTATGACAATAATTATTGAAAGGAAAAGTTGCATTGTGAGTAGGGATATAAACCATCCTGAGAGACTGTTTGCTAACTCCCGCCTTCCCATGGGAGTTGTAAACTTTACAAGTAACATCTTGATTTTGGCAATAAGTAACAAGTACCCTTGCTAAGGCAAAAAGAATGTTTCCAAGAATACAGGGTAAAATGAGTAAATCTTAAAATTGATCCCATGTGTCTAGGCATAGATTATAAGACATTTTTAACTAGTAGGGAAATATCCTTTTTCATTCAGTAACTATGTCAATTTCATGACAAAATGGCTTCTGGATTGTTGTGTTAATAAGGATGTTGAATAGCACGATT
Organism: Mellivora capensis; assembly: GCA_004024625.1. Taxonomy (NCBI): domain Eukaryota; kingdom Metazoa; phylum Chordata; class Mammalia; order Carnivora; family Mustelidae; genus Mellivora; species Mellivora capensis. The sequence continues at coordinate 79,082 of PISX010003473.1, read as the reverse complement.
CTACTTGTAATATATGCTGAAAGTGTTAGAAAACTGTGCTAAATAAAAACAGTGCCCATGTGAACATGCCAAACATCAAAAATAGTAAGAGAAATAACTAGATGACTAACAAACAAAAACAGATAAAGGAAAATATGAGTATTTTAAAAGGTCAAAGAAAAATTCAAGTAGCTTGAGTTCTGTGCATTTGCCCTCTGAGGCTTTCTGAAAACTTTAGGGGCAAAATACCTTTCCAAGTGAGGCAGTTTTGCAAGTGGTTTCAGCTCCTCTGATGTGTTACTGTCTACATCAAGAAAACACTTCCTTTGCTTATCAGTAGTTGCTTGAATATGCAGAAAGGATAAGGTTCCAAGTGGAAGGTACTTCCCCAATACCTTGTAACCTATACTTCTAAATGCTGGGCTGTTTGCACCTTCAAAAGGTAGTTTTTAAAACAAGCATAGACATTTTGTGTAAAAAGATATCCTCTGTGGTTTTTCTTTAGAATAGAGGGGGAAAAGATTGTAAGATATACTTCATTATAAGCTAGGATCTTAGGTATAGATTAGTTTTTTGTTGTTGCTATCCTCTTAGAGGAAATTTTTATTCAAGGTTAAATTAAGGCTACCTCTAAGCAAAATAATGGAAATATGAATGGAGATAGAATTCATGCTTGGCCTTTTTCTGTTTTTATTACTAAGTTTCACTCATTCATAGTCACTATAATACCTGTAATTTGTTATCTTTTCCAGAAGCATTTACATGTTACATGGAGCTAGGTATATCCTAGCTCCAAATTAATGTAGAGATTCAATACAGTCCTGATGAAAATTTCCAGAAGTTTTTTTTTTCCCTCAAAACAAGCCGATTCTGAAGGTTATATGAAAATCCAAATGACCTAGAACCACCAAAGTAATTTTAAAAAGAACAAAGCTAAATTACACTACCTGATCTCAAGACTTATTATAAAGCTATGTAATCAAGCCATTGGATAGCTGCAAAAACTGGACATATAGGGAACAAGATGGAGAGTCCAGAAATAAAGCCATGCATAGAAGGTCATTTCAATCTTATAAAAAAAAACAACCTGGAACAACTGGAGATAAGCATGAAAATCAGTAACAGCTCTGACTTAATCTCATGTTATAAACAAAAAGTAAATGGACCTTAAATCTAAACGTGAAAGCTAAACTATAAAGCTTATAGAAAAAAAATATGTGAGAAAATCTTTTTGACTCTGAGCTAGGCAAAAAAAAAAAAAAATTAAACACATGTACACACACATACATATAAGCATGAAGCATAAAAGAAAACAAAAAGTCAATTGGGCACCTGGGTGGCTTAGTCAGTTAAGTGTCTACCTTCGGCTCAGGTCATGATCCCAAGGTCCTGGGATTGAGCACCCACACTCCCCCACCCCCCGCCCCGCCATGACTCCCTGCTCAGTGGAGAGCCTGCTTTTCCCTCTCCCTCTGCCTCTCCCACCCACACTCATGTGCACTTGTGCACTCTCTCTCTGACTCTCGTTCTATCTCAAATAATAAATAAAATCTTCAAAAAACTAAACTAAAAGTCAAGCCACTGATTGCTAGAATTCGTAATCTAATAAAGGACTTATATTCAGAATATACAAAGAGCTTTTGCCACTCATAATTTTAAAAGCAAGAATGGGCAAAAGATTTACAGACAGTTCATACAAAATAATATAAATTGACAATATAATTGGCCAATCAGCATCTGAAAAGATATTCAACATTATTAGACATAGAAGAAATATAAAGTAAAACCACAATAAATACCACCACAAACCCACTAAAATGGTTAATTTTAAAAAAGACTGATACTACCAAGTGTTTTCAAGGATGTGAAGCATGGAGAAAATGGACTTCTCACACACTGTAGGTGGGACTATACAATGGTGCAAGAACTTTGTCAAAACCATTTTTTGTTTGTTTTTTCAGTTAAACCTCCCATATGACCCAGCCAAATGGGTCCTAGTTATTTACTCAAGTGAAATGAAAGCATATGTCCACCAAAGGCTTGAGTATGAACGTACATAGGTGCTTTATTCATAATTATCAAGACCTGAAACCAACACAAAATCCATCAACAGACACATGGATAGACAAAGTACAACATATATACACAATGGTTTACTATTCAACAACAAAAGGAATGAAGTACTGATGTATGCAACGATGCGGATGAAGCTGAAAATCAGCATGCCAAGTTATAAAAGCATGTAGAATGCTTGTTGTGGTCAGGGAGAGTGGAAGAAGTTGAGACCAAATAGGCAAGAGGGGCAATACTGTGAAAATCTTGTATGCAAATGAGTTTGAGTTTATCATATAAGACAGTTAAGAATTGGAGCAGGAAAATGCTATAATCAGCTCGAGCAGGAGGAATACTAGTTCAAACACTGTCATATGTTCAAATTATATATATATATATATATATATATATATATATATATATATATAAAACACAGAAATAATATAACACTCAAGAGAGTTGTAACCTCGAGAGAGGAGGAGGACATAAGTTAAGAGAGAGGCATACAGGTAGGTGATACAAATCATGGCCCAGTCTTGGGTGAGATGATGTTCACGGTTGGATGATGTTCCAGATTTTGGTCCATGTTATATATTACATCTTGTATAGGTCAAACATCATGCTATTAAGAAGGAAAGCTGTGTGGAAATATGATAAAAGAAAAAAAACTATAAGAAAAATCTGTACAAGATATGATAAGGACTGGTGCAGAATGGGGGTGGTGGTGGTAATGGGCATGGACAGGAATAAGGTCATTGAGTGGGAAAGGGGAGGAAAATGAAGGAAAAGGAAAAGAGAAATGACCTCTAGAACACTAGCTCAGAAAACTGTATGAAAGAGAAAGCCATTTGATTACTGAAACATATTTGAGAGAGGGGCTTCTCTAAGCTTTTTAAAGTTACATAATGAACATGACCATCTACTCCAACAGGACAGTTATCCAGGGTCCTATAAAACCTCAAATGTAAAGGCCTATTATAAACACAGCCAATAGTATTATCACCACAAGGAAACATATAGATGTATTTGTTGTAATACAACATTACCGTTCTTATAAGAGCACAGATTACAAGAAATCCTTTAAAATCCTTAGCAGCTTAACCCTCCATCTGCACAGGTGACCATCGTTCCACCTCTCTCAGAACAGCACCCATGTATTAAGTGGCCTGGCTCTTCTACTCAAGTCAACTATGCCACATACCAAGAAATATGAAACTGACAGGCTGAAAATAGACTGTCAAATTTCAGGGCATGTGAAAACTCATATTCCTATAGAAGGGCTGCAATAAAGGCTCTGTTGAATCATATCAGGCTTTTGCTACTCAACTATGAGTTAAAAACAGCTCCTTCCTTAGTCTTACTTGCCCTGCTCCTGGGTTCAACACAAGTGAATAAGGAAAACCAAGGACTGTTTTAAAGACAATGGGAAGATTACCAAGAAAATTTATTCTGACCAAATTCTCAAAGTAGGTTCACATTTAGGTTAACAATGTAAGTGCTCTTATGCCTTCATTAGGGTTTTGCAGCCTAATAACAAAAGTCTATCCTAGATGTTTATACTTACAGTGGGGGTTTTAACCTTGTCTAACTTTGTTGTCATGTCTTAGAGTCAAACAGATTAAGAAGTGTTGATATATGCAGGGTGATGTATGGAATTGTCGAATCACTGCATTGTACACCTGAAACCAAGATGACACTGTGTGTTAACTATACTGGAATTAGAATTCAAAAATAAATTAAATCTTTTAAAAAGTGTTGAGATAAACGCATATTTAACACATCTGTCAGAGTTTCATTTTGAGGAAGCATCTTGAGATGAATCTTAGAATTTAGTGGAGCAGTTTGAAAATACTAGTTTTTAATTATACTGTTCTTAACAGGCAAAAACTTTGGGCTTGTATTCGAGCCTAGTTACCAATTATTTTGTTCTAAGTTAGAATAAAATTTGGCAGGTGTCAAGAAATCTTGAATTCTAAATGGTTAGAAAAACATAGGTAGGCCCTTAATTACAAAAATCCTAATTGGCGTATATGCAAATTAAGCACTACTTTTACAGAAATTAATTTACCTTTCATTTGCTTTTTTTAAAAGAAACTTTTTTAAAAAAGATTTTATTTATTTATGTGAGAGAGAGAGAGAGAGAGAGCACACATAATAACTAGGGAGAGGGGCAGAGAGGGAGAGAGAAGTAGACACAGGAGACACCAGGCTCCATCCCAGATTTCAAACCCAGGACCCTGAGATCATGACCGGCGCTGAAGGCAGACGCTTCACTGCTTCAGCCACCCAGGTGCCCCTTCCATTTCCTCTTTAAAATCTGTTTTAGTTCCTCAGCCAGTGATTCATAATTATTTTTCCTTTTTGTAGTCATTTTCATTTCTATAAGTTGAATGAATAATAGTCATAGCAATTTTGAATTTTTGTTAATGTCATTATTGTTACACACATACACACACACTCTCCAAACAGGAAGAATCTAATGTGTTAATAACTTCAGGTGACTCTCTCCAATCATATAGTAACTATTCCTATACAATTTTACATTTATATTTAATGAGCTCATTTTTTAAAAACATATTTTAGGGCAACTATTGGCATAAAATATAATCATTTCAACACAAATAAGCTAATGAATGTATGCTTTATGAACTTACTTTGATTCATTTAAATCTAACCTTGACTGAACTTTTACTGACACTTGGTACCTAGCTGGAAACTATAAAGACTAGTCTAAAAATGAGATTCTTCAATCCGTTACTTCAAGAAGTCACCATCTGACTGAGAGAACCACAGGTATGCCCATGACAGGTACAGGAGATGGATATATTTAAGACAATGCAGAATAACTGATGTGTCTGAGAGAATGTGAACAAAAAACTTACCAGCGTAAAGGCAGCAGGAAAACAAAGTCTTTAGTCATAGCTTAGGAAGGTATTCACGAAGCTCAGGAGCATCTCCTTAACTCACTCCTGGGACTTAGGATATACTTTCAAAGATAAAAAGAAAACCTAAATCAGAATGTTAATGAGGTCGGTGTCTTAATCTGTTTGGACTGCTGTCACCAATTACCATAGTCTGGTGGATTAAACAACGAACATTTCTTTCTTGCCATTCTAAAGGCTGGAAATTCTAAGATCGAGCCACTGGCTGATGCAGTGCCTGTCGTGGGCCTGTTTCCTGGTTCACAGGTGGCTGTATCCTCACAAGGCAGAAAACTGAGAGCGCTCTCTGGGATCTCTTTTATAAAAGCACTAATCCCATTTCATGAGGGCACCATCTTCATAACCTAATCATCTCCCAAAGGCCCGCATCTCCCAATACCATCACAACAGGAGTTATGATTTCAATATGTTAATTTTGGTGGACACAAATAGTCAACGTATAATGGCTGGTGACACAATAATCTTGACTATGTGTTCTGAGGTTTCTTTCAATTTAAGTAATGAAATAGTTATGGGATCTATCCACCCTAAAAGGTAACAGAAAGAGGGAGTCCTAAAAACCTGTTGAGGAAAATTACAACACCAGCAACTTCTCCTCACTTAGTGTTTGTGGTGCAGGGAGGGAACTCTTCACTAGGGAAATCCTTTGAAAGTAGTGCTTAATTGACAGGTCCTTTGGTGAAATTTATTTCAGAGACTGGTTGAAAAACTGTGGGTATGTGTAAAATTTAATGACTTGATTATGAATTTTGACTTAGCTCTATCAAAAGTGTGTCACAGTTTCAAACAGTAAAAACTGCGTGGATGAGTTCTCCCTGCATAGGACCTATCCTTTATTTTCTTCTTGATCCTCGACAGACCTGCTCTGGTAGTTCAGAAGAAACAAGGTGACTTTATATATTGGGAACCATTTTTGGTCATGGATTTTGTCATATGGAGCCAGAACCATTTGAAAATGAGGCGACAGGGTTGCTCTAACAGGCTCCTGAATTGTTCTCTGACTGGGATTATTGCTCCTCCTGGGCAGGAAACCATGACATGTGGCTCAACTGATTTACCAGAAGCAGTAATTGTTTAATGTGAAGGTTGTCAAGTTTCATTTTCCTGGTGCTGCTGTGCTTGCAGAAAGTTGGCTAGTGAGTTAGAGAAAAAGCCAACTGGGAGAAGTGAAATCAATGCTGCTTGAGTGCCACCTCACATCCCCCAAGACACCTCTTAAAATGCTCTGCCCCTTGGCTTTTTGTTATTCTCTTTAACTCCCTCCCTTGGCTTTCCTGTGCTTCACAGTCTTCAATTTAAAATCCTCCTCGAATGTTCTAGAATGCACAGGTACTTAGCTTTACCTTTCCGGATACCTGCCAGGGACTTCCACCTGGAGGTACCACCAGAATCTCAATCTCAAGATAACTAAAATGAGACCAGTTACCTTCCCTGAAAAATCAGCCCCCTTACCTGACTTCTATATCCCTGTGAATTGCCAGATCATATATACAGCCTTTCAGGCAAGAGGCTTCAAAACAACTTTTCATAGTTTAAAGGGAGCTAACTTGGAAAAAGAGTCACGAAAGCTGCCAAAGTGAAATTTGAGGTAGTAGAAGTCAATACAAAGCTCAAGAGCCTTTCTACATTTTACTCTGCCTCATAAACAGCTTGTACATATGTGGCTCACACTAGACCATGACTCAAATTTAGTTAGGAAATTGAAATAATTCTCAAAAACTTTAATTTCTCAAATATCTGAGTTATTTGCAGTGCCCATATTAAGGAAACTTGATAGAATAAAGAAATATGTGAGGTAAGAATTTGCCAAAATTTTCTAATACATGTTGACAAAATAAGATGCCCTGAGTGGGACTGTTTATTTAAATATCTTGCCAGAATCCCCCCCCCAAGCAGTAAAGAGAGATGCATTAATCTGTCATTATTTTATTAGCCATTTAGACCATCAAAACTTCTTTCCAATTAGTTGTCTCTCTGTTAGTTATTTCCACCTAAATTAACATAACAGGCAGGCAACAAAACAGATGAAGACAATGTCGTCTAATGTGAGTAGTATGAGAATTTAATCAGGGTTCCTGGATGAGTTCAGACTAAGAGCGGGATGTCTCGTGTGTGACTTAAGTAATGCATATGCACATTCCTCACAACCAACACCTTCCCATCTGTTTTCGAATTCTACTGTCTCCATGGGGGGTTGGGGCATCTGATACCATCGGGAGACGAGCAGTGCCACACAATTTCAAGGTTCACATTAAATTGATACCATCTTAAGACCTCACCCACCAGTTTGAAACCAAGTCAAATAATCTTAAATTCCTACCCCCACCACTGAATCGGGGACCAGGCCAGTGCTAACATGTGGTCTGGAACTTCTACTATCAAGAAGGTAAGTGTCTTAGCATCTCTCAGTCTGCCTTGGTTACTGTGCTATTGTAGCTGCAGCTACAGAGCTCCCAGATCTTACCTGCCCAGAGCTGCAACTCTGGGTCCAAGTGGGCCTGGACCTTGACGAGAAGACTATTAGCCAGCATCTCTGCTCAAATCCGGGCCAAGCTTAGCTCCATGTGTCCCATGCTCAAGATCCTGAGGCTACCACTCAAGGGCTCCCGTTCCTTCAGGCCTATACACAGCCTTTCTCAGCTCAGTCCCACCACTCATCCAGTCTCACTACAGACCTTGCTCTGATGGAATCTAAAACCATAATCTCTATTTCCAAGTTCGTGTTTCTATCCCAGGTGCAGACTACTTTCTTTACTGTCCACCTCTTCCTCTTTCTATGGTGAATAGTTTTAACTACCTCCTAGAGTTTTAAGAACTCAGTCTTCAAAAACTCAAAAAAGCCTGTATGTCTTCCTTAGGAACAAAAAGGATGTAGGTCTTAGATACACAAATTTATGTTTACCATTCCATGTTGGATAATTTTCATTCTTTCCTAATATGCATCCTGAGAACAGACTGGAGGTCTTCCCCTTGCAGCAGAGAGAAAAAACAAACAAGCAAAACAATATCCACACGAGTTAATTTCTAAATGAGTGATCCTGCTACAGAGATGTGAGACTGTCTAATGTTCATCTCTAAATGGGTCACTCTGCTACTGAGATAAAAGGTGTGTGACAAATCTGAGGCAGTAACAGAAGTTAAATTGGTTGGATAAAGGATAGGCATCTAGAGATAACTCGCCATGCATGAAGAAGTTGGCTGAAGATACGGACTTAAAAACAAGGCTGAAGTCGGGAGACTGGTAGTTTGGGGTATAGTTTGGAGTGATCTGGGCCAACCAAATTGTTTTGCACCCTAGGGAAGTAAAGGTATGTGTGTGTATATGCATGTGTGTGTGTGTCTGTGTGTGTGTTCAGAACAAAGCAAACGAAACTGAAAAAAGATTTTAGCCATCAGGCCTAAACAACTCTGACAGAGGAAAAAATGCAGAGATGGATAGCATTTTCCTCCAGAAGAACTAAAGCTAAGCTATGAAGACCCAGAATATCCGTGAGGCTTCAGTAATATACAGCTAGTGGTAGCAGGGGCAAGGGGGCAGAGTGAAACCAAGGGGAGCATGCTGGGGACTAGCAGACCAATTTCTAAGGGAGTTCCAAATGGTGGTTTAGCAAAGTCAACAGCTACCCGAGCAAAGTCAATAATCCAAGCAAACTGGAGGCAGTAGCTTGAGCAAATTCACCTACTCAGCAGAACCCAATAGTCTTTCCAAAGTCATACAACTGAAATCCAAGACAGATACACCTGCTAAATAAGTCATGAAATACGTTATAGGGACTCCTAGAGACTAGAAAAGAAGGGAAACAGTAAATGTTTGAGGTCTTGGCACCATATATATAATCGTGGGTTAAGGTTAAGGAGACAGCCATCCTCACATCAAACAACAAAGTAATTGTATTTGAACCCACAAGCAGGTGAAGCCTAGTGAGGTAACATTTACATATTTAAATATCTCTAACATGGTAGAGTTTAAGCAAACTTTCATTTATTTACTTCCCCTGTGACATTTTTCCTTACAAGTTGTCAAGTAATAAATTAGCTTTCTCATTTATCCTGTGTGTGTGTGTGTGTGTGTGTGTGTGTGTGGTTGTCAGTTTCCCTGAGCTAGATTACTCCTGGCTCAAGTGGCAAAAATCACCAGTTTTTGGAAGCTGCAAGCTGAGAATCCAAATCTGGAGGCATTGTATACCTAGGAACATTCATATGGGGGCACGAGATAGATGCCTAGTGAGTCTTCTTTCACAATTTTCCTTCAATTCATTTTCTTTATTCCATACTGTCATAATCATAATCCAGGCCCTAATTAACTCATTTCTCTATCCAGTGAGTCTTAAACACTGCTTCCAGTATGCCTTTTCTAACTCCCTTATTTCAACCTGAAATCCCTCTAAATCTTACCATGTTTAAGGTCCAGCCCAACTGTTACTTCCTTTCATGAAGATTTTCCACATTACTCATCCAGATACTAACTATTCCTTCCAGGAAGCCTTAGGACAGTATATTTATGTTACACAAATAGGGCTTCTTTACCCCCTTGTTTGACAGTCTGGGGGACAGGCTTGCGGGTGGGGGTGGGTATTATCTTACAACACTCACTAATGATTCAGAAAGTTCCTAACAAGTACCACAACTTCATATCCTCACACAGGGTTCTCTGCTTTTCTTGTTACCCTGTTTGTCACCCATCTCAGGATGCCCATTGTATTTTTATTTTTATTTTTTCCTCTATATTCTTTCCCATCAGGGTGGTTCTTAATGCCTGTGTAAACTAATGTCATATATACATAAAAGTATGGGAGTTTTGAGAGGGGGCAAGATTCGAAAAAAATCTATTCGATTTTTACCAAATCATATACTCCCTCAATCAGGAATGTATTTGACCCTTCAAAGCTCTTAAATTTTAATAATTTTTTTTCAATTCTTTTCAAATGCTACCCCCATTATCCATAAGCAGAAAAGCCTGGAGAAAGCATAAAATAGGAATAAACGATTCCTATGTGATTCTCCTTCTTACCTAGAGTTTCCATTACTTGAATAATATTTAATGAACATCATGTTGATGACTCACAAGCAGATAATTCATCACCAACCAAACGGATAAAGTCAAAACTAAATGAGTCATGCTTTCATTTCAATGTTGCAAATTATACTATGCCTAAAAATTCTTTCAGTACCAATTAGTTAAGTGAAATAAACCATCATTTAAAGCTACATTTTAAGGACAAATCTGCATGGTCTTTCCATAGGCAGGTGCAAATGAGCAACAAGAGAGTCCATCAGTATTTGTGCATATGAGAACTCTGTAAGGCCCTATGGCCTTGACAAATTCAATTCTATAATTCAAGTAGACTAAAAAAAAAAATCAAGTAGAGAAATTGAGCTCTCAAAAGGAAAATATATCTCAGGCAATGGCTCTGGTATGAAACAGTTTTCATTGTTTCACTCATTTAAGTTATAAGATATTCGATCCTGAGCCTTAAAAGTAAATCTAAGCTGGCCTTGCTCCAGTTTCTAGGAAGCTTCATGTGACATTGATGATACCAAATTGCCCTCTGGTTTCCTCATCTGAAAAATGGACATTAAAATTACCACCTGCTTCACAAATTATGAGAATTGAAATAATCCATATAAAGCTAAAACTGCCTAGGCCAGAGTCCATGCTTGACAAATGCCGTATATTATTACTATGTGATAACTCTTACATTAATGCCCTTACAATGTTTATGCAATACCAAAAAAACCTGATGAAAATAAAAATATCAACTATGCATTTTATTCTAGAGACTAAACCATGAAGAACAAAAGGATAAACACGGATTTAAAAAGCTACAATGCTTTTCCAGGACTCAAATGTTTTAAATTTCGTATTTATTTATTTTGGTTTAGAACATATGAATCTATTGCAAACACCAATCATTTCTGATCTTGAAAAAGATCAGTGTGTACACATGCCAAGTAATCTTGAGTTTCAACAATAAAATAGTGTTTGAAATTTGCACAGGGCATAAACTTTTAGCATGCTGTCTCTGTTACAGATCTACGACAAATCAGGCTAACATGGCACAGCACATTTTAAAAACAACAACTCAAAATCTTACGATCCTGTGCTTGGTTGTTTCTGCTATAAACATTAACCTTAGTTCAGTCCTTATATACTCATTTTTACAAACTTACAGATGTATGGATGATTCACTGAATTTTTTTCATTTTCTATCTGAATATGTTGGTGTCATTTAGGGGAGTCGTAACATAAAGCTCCTAAATGACTTCCTGATGAGGATAATAAGCATTTAAATAAACAATTTATATTCCTGATAGTCACACTAACACCTCTTTAAAAGAGAGCAAGTCAAAACATTAAAAAACAAACTTCATTTCCTCTTATTATTAATTGAAATGCTTTTCATTAATGGTGATAGAATAAATGCATTTGCTAGTTAGCCTGCTAAGCGTCCATTATCACGTGCTGATAAGCTGCAAGAAATTGCCCTTCCAGGAGCAGTGTAACCTGAATGCTTTCCGTACTTCCATCAGCTCAGATAAGGTTCACCAAATTGTCTTTCCAACTACAGTTGTGTCACCTGAATGCAATTAACACCTTATTAAGTGTTAAGGCATTTCTACAGGTAATAAATTAGTCATGACTCAGTACCTTGCAACACTTCTTTAGTACAGTACTTGATACACTCACTGTAGGCTATGGAAAATGCTAAAAACAAATTCTGTAGAACCATACAATTATAGGGATAATTTTATAATCGTCTTAGTGATGCTGATTACACAAGCAGTCAGAGGATAGAAGGCAATAAGTTAAACAAAAAAAATTTTTTTTTTTTATGATTGCTGGGTTTCTTCTGGATTTAGGCAAAGTTTAATGTCAGAAAACTGAAAGTATATTTTTGGAAATTTTTCATTAAATTTAAGTCACTAAAAACTTCCTTTATAAATGTTTCCCTGCTTTCTCCCCTACACTGAACATCTTTCTTAAGACATAAAAATTAACTATGATCATTTTAATTAAAGAACTGCAAGATGAATGTGAAGCAGGTCTTAATCCTTAATACACATAAGTAATTTTAAAACTTAAGGCTACTTTATGGGCGCCTGGATGACTCAGAGAACCCTGCATATGGCTCTCTGCTCAGTGGGGAGTCTGCTTCTCCTTCTCCCTCTGCCTCTCCCCCTTCCACCACCGCTCATGTTCTTTCTCAAATAAATAAATAAAACCTTAAAAAAAAAACTTATAGCTACTTTATGTATCTGAAAAATATGCCCATTTGAAAATAACCCTCCTCTATTTTTGTTCCACAAGTTAAAACCCAAAGGCTAACAACTTGTTCCATGAAGAAGAATGAATGGATGAAGTATCCTTAATCAAAAAAGAAAAAAATACAGATAAGTAAGTTCTGCTCCCTCACACAAAAAAATATTTTAAAATAATTTCTATTTGCATTTCTTCTGAGATTCACATTTTCCACTTCCTTTCCTTTCCCCTAAAGATTCACTATCAAAGTCTAAAAAGCAGGCACAGAACTTGTCATTTGTAACATTGGCTCTTCCAAGGGAACCGGAGAACTTTCCTTGGTTCAGATGATAGAAGTTATAAGATATTTGATTTCCCCACTAAATATGAGCTCTAGTTCTACTGCTAGAGAAGTGAGTTTGCAGTAAAAATGCAGATAGCAGTAAAGAATTCAAAAGTTATTTGCAAGTAAGCATCTCTTTAGAATTTGCCTGCATATATTTTTTTAAATGTAAGTGATAATGATTTTTTTTTTCTTTCCTTGTCAGGAAGCTAGGCACTAGTATTAAATGCCACATAAATAGCTAATTGGGTGGAATGGTAAGAGGTAGGAACCTCTGAGACAAGCTACAGAGAAATGTGGGTCAAATGTAATCACCCTTTTCTGTGAATATAAAGTTAATATTTCTTAGTGAACTCCAGATTGGCAGTTTTCAGTTTTCCCACTAAACTACAAATCAGACAATGATCACAAAATCTATTAGAAGGTTACAATCACTCTAGCCCACTTCCTCATATTACAGTTGAGAAACTAAAATCTAAAGAGGTTAAATCTTGGTCAAGGTCACACAGTGAAAACCCAGATCTTATGACTTATGATGCCTCATCTGGAGCTTCTGTCACTATATTACTGGCATTTGCTTTCCAAAAAGCCTTTGGGCACCATGTTCTAACACTTATTTCTAGGAACAGAACTTGGTAGATTAAAGTATGTCCTTATATACACATAGTATATCCTAAATTTATATTAATTTTACTTTGGTCCACATTAGAGTATACTGTAACAGTATATAGGATACAGTAACAGTAAAAAATACTTTTCCTATATTTTGACATTTTACCCCATATGAGCTTTCAGAATATTTCTCTCTCTCTCTCTTTTTTTAAACAAATCTCAAGAGTAAACTAATAGATTTCTCATGAAGTTTCAGCATTATTAAAATTGTTCTTACAACTTGCAATTTTAGGTCAGTTTTACCCTATGCTCTTCTTATATGATTTATCAGATCATAAAATTAACTGAAATTAAGCCACGAATGCTATGCATAAGTATTTCTTTTTTCTCAAATGCAAAGCCTTCCATAAGAAATAGTTGAAGATACCTACAGAAAAAGGAAATAAAGACATTTAAATAGCAGTCATAAAATACTAAGAAGAAAACTATTCTTAAAAAACTGTGCAACAGGGACGCCTGGGTGGCTCAGTGGATTAAGCGGCTGCCTTCGGCTCAGGTCATGATCCCAGCGTCCTGGGATCGAGTCCCACATCGGGCTCCTTGCTCGGCAGGGAGCCTGCTTCTCCCTCTGCCTGCCACTCTGTCTGCCTGTGCTTGCTCGCTCGCTCTCTCTCCCTCTCTCTCTGACAAATAAATAAATTAAAAAAAAAAAAAAAAAACAAAAACTGTGCAACACAGTTATGGTGCTTTTAATGCTACACTATTTTTTCCGCAAGTGCTCAAATAATGAAGTTTAAACAGTATTTTTTAAAACTGCCCTTTAGTTGCAATTAGCTCAGAACTGAGTTAAGGGATACTATCCTTCAGAACTACTGTTTAATTATTCCTTGGAACCACTGGTATTTTTCCCATGTAGCAGTCATTGGTGTCTGCAGGAATGATTAGTATACATAGTAAACAGGTGCCTTTACATATTCTTACTTTCAGGATTGTCCTTTGAGGACAAAACTGAGATTTGATAAACAACAGAAAACCTTAAAACTGCTTTTCTTAAACATTCAAGGTAAGGTGCCTCCATTACTGCCAACAAAATATTAGCCAATTCATTTATGAAAATACACACTGTCTATGGTTGAGGGCTCTTTTTCTGTACAATCGTCATAAGCCCCATTGTTGAAATAATTACATTTCTAGAAATACGTATTATGGAATCATGATGTAGTCAAACATTTATCAAAAAAAAATACTGTGGCATTATCTAAAATAAGCAACAATGAAAAAAATCCCTAGAAGTTAGAAAACTGTTATTCAGTAAATCATGTCACAGAGTTCTACCTTATTTTTCAAGCCCCCCTTAATAAATGTCTATTACTTTTATCATCCTAAATAAAGGTTTTAGAAATATTTTTTAAATGTCCTTTAACAATACTAAAGGGTTCAACAGAACCACAATAATGTATGTGTCATTGCCGGAAGCTATGCTATAAATGTGTGCTGAGACAGACTGTATTTTCCAAAGAGGAACACAGCACTGTTTTTTATCCTACATGTTCTTTTTATTACATGACATCCAGTGGTGAGGTCTAAGTCCCCTTTCTATGAATCTTTCCTGGCATTTATGAGTTCCTCTACCAGCAGAGTACATTAAACCATAGTACATTGTAATCTTTCTAATTTCCAAGGTTAGGTCATAAATACATCATTCATATCCACTCTGGCTGTGTGTTTATTTGTTTGTAGAATGTCCTTTCTTTCTGCTGCCACCATGCTATGAGGAAATCCAATCTAACCCCCATGGAGATACCACATATTGATCCCTCATATAGGTGTTCTGGATAACAGCTCCAGCTAAGGTCCCCAAAATAGCCAACATCAACCATCAAACATGCCTAGAGATGAATCTATCCCCCAAATATAATCATCTTTCTTTGAATTTTCCCAGTTGCAGCCCCAAACAAATCATCCTCTCGGTGCCCTTTCTGAAATCGTGAAACACAATCTGTGAGCAATAAAATGGTTACTGTTTTTGCACCACTAAGATCAGGAGAGTTGTTTTACATCAATAAATATTTGGAACTTATGCCTCCTCCAAAGAGAAATAGTCACTTTCCACTAACAGAGAAGAAATAAGTCAATAAGGCGTCCAATGCTCAAATACCCAAGAGAGCAAATAAAAGGTTTGTAAACATCATTATGCGTTAATAAAAACAAAAGTGATATGTTTAAAAGAATAAAACCATTTTGCTTTAAACACTTGGAATCAAAACTGAATTTTTAGAAGAGATTTTGAGTATTTAGTAATTCCTCACTGTAAAAGTCACCAAATTTCACTCTAATTGAAGACCTTCATTTCAGCCTCAATTATCCATAACAAGGACTACCAAAATATAAGAAAAGAGAAATGCTCCATTTCACTTGGAGAACACATATGGTAGTACATAAAAAATTATTGCCATAGAATCAAACGAGTTATTGAGGATTAAGTCAATTTTTAAAAGAAAAACAAAGTACTTTTGAATATAATTTAAAGCTACACTTCCTGAGTCACTAGTGAATAAAATGCAACCTTTTTGGTACTATCATAGTGAGAAATTACTATATATAATAATCTAGTACCTATCAAGTTAATATAGAACAAAGGGTCCTCTTTTGCTACAAATGTGTCATTTGACACTCTGTGATACAATCTGAGTGTTAGTTACTTGTTCCTTTGGGTGAGTAATTGTTGCCCCATCTGTACACATAAATGTCAGAAGGAGATGAGAATAATTAAGTACTTCTTTGCTATAACAGAGTCATAAGCTAAAAGGTCATTAAACCATTCATTCATATAGTGGAATACACATTTAATATAAAGACTAAGTATAGGGTGTTTAAAAATATCTAATAAAATCTTGGGTTGGGAACAGAAGATAAAGGTCTACATTGGTGTCCCAAGAGATCATGTTTCAGCTGATACATTAACAATAAATAAGACTGTACTGGATAAAGAAACAAGTGTAAAACAAGTAGAATTACAGCTTAAATAAAAGCTCAGAGGAGAAGAAATACAGTATTTGGAGGAAACTCTAGTGATGCGGTTCATCTGGATCTTAGACTATTATTAGGAAGGGAGTGACAGCACTTGAGACAAAATAGGGAAGCAAGGCCAGGACATGATGTAGCCTACACATCCTTCTGTGTTTAGGCTTTATGCTATGACTGTGAAGTGTTTCAGTTAAGAAAGTGTCTTGGTCAAACTGATCTCTATCAAGATCTCTCAGGATAGAAGCAGAAAGATCAAATAGATGATGGTTTGCATTGATCGAGGGAAAGGACATTAGTGGCCTCAAATAAAATGGAGACAATGGAAATGCGGAGAAATGGATTTAAAAAGTGGATTAAAAGAAGTGATGTTAAGGTAGAAACATCAATGATATTTGTTAACTTATTGGTTGCAAGGCTGTGGAAGAGATCAGAATTTGAGAATTTGTCAGGCCAGCTACCAGGGTAGCTGGCCTGACAACTGAGAATATGGTAGTCACCATCTCCAAAACAAAAAACACAGGTAGAACATTTGGCTTGGGTGCGGTTAAGGAAAGGGAAAAATTTTTAGATATATTGACTTGAGATATATATGAAACATGTAGGTCGAGATATTAAGGATGTCCTTGGATCTGGAGCTCAGGAGAACAACTCATTCTCCTGAGGCTGAAATGAAGGTCTTCAACAATTAGAGTGAAATTTGGTGACTTTTATAGTGAGGAGAGCTAATTAGTTGAAGACCAATGGTTTAGAGAAGGTCCTTGAAACATCATGACCAAGTGAGATCATCTTCAGAGAGCATGTCAAGTGATCAAGTATGTGAAAGATCAAGTATGTGAAAACCAATGTTATTTATGGCTAAGGTAGAAAAAGGAAAACATTCAGAAGGTAAACAGGAAGAACAATCATAAAGATAAGAGGATGTCCAAAACGAAGTGGAATCACACGAGTAAAGAAATTAGAACTGTTTATTAAAGAAGGATTTGTTGATAGTTCAAATGCTACAGATAAATAAGGAAAATGAACACTAGAAAAGTTCCACTGAAAGTCTCAAATTTCCTATATGGTTGCTTCATCAACATCTTTAGGCTCCTTCTAATTTCAGAAGGAGAAGTACAGCAATCATATATGCAGGGACATTTAGGATAAGTGGATATTATTATTATTATGCTATTCAAAATATACTGTATAGAAAAATTATGGTAGAGACTTTTTCCCTAAAATTTCCTCTGTAGTTACTGTCATAATAAATTTAATCTAATAGCTAAGAATTTGCTTTAAGTTTCTACATTGAATATAGGTAAACTAAGGCAGGAACATTTAGGCATCATCTAAGGTTTTTTAAAGTATAGGAAATGGTCTTTAAACAGGGACTCATATATTCTGATGTAGAGTCCTGTGGACCAGGCTCTAAAAAACACAGGCAAAGCAAATATCTTGTTAATTTCCTAAAGAACATTTTTATAATATCACATTATTCAGCCTTTATCATTTTTAAATAGACATAAACAACTTCAGAGTCTCATATAATTAAAAGTTTTACACTTTGTGTGTGATTCTTTAAAGCCCTCATCAGTTTGTCAATTAACAAACAAACTAAAAAGCTCATTTATTCTAGTTATGCCTGGAAGCTGATGTTCCTAATAAAAAGGCTTCTTAACATAAATAAAAGTAAATGCCTTAAAGAATTGACTTTCCTCAACTTCCAGAATTATAAACCAGTTATGGCTCTTCCTGAGTACATTCAATACTTTCTAAGTGCAAAACAAAGAGAGAATGTGTTAATCCCTCCTGCACTGTAATTTCTGTGTTTAACCACACTGATCTATGTACTATTTCAGCAGGTGGATAGCAACGGTAGACGTGCAGACCAAACTGACTCACAGCTGCTGTGGATACCTGCGATACATTTGTCAAGACTCATTCACCACATCCTGCGGAAGATAAATCCAGGGCATGGTCAGCAAAATGCACTCATATGCCACATTTAGGCCTGAACAACTAGAAGAAATGCATAAGAGAGGGAAGTAGTTTTCACTGCTTAAAAGTCCAACATGTTTTATTCAAGTGAAATACATAAATGAAATAAATTCATCATTCTAACATGAGTATAAGAGAAGGTGGGTGGGTATACTAGATAAGGCCATACCTTAGGAGAACTCTTAAAAATCTACAACCACCAACACAACAAAAATGAGAAGATACAATGATTAAAGAAATTATTAATTGTTCATTATTTCAATGTATATTTGCTGAGTTGGCTCCATATGTGAAAGTTGGATCCATATGTGAAAAAATCTGTATCTTACCCTTGAGAACTTTACTAGAATGCCATGTGGGAGAACTGAATGGTAAAGGAGAATGCTGGAAAGTACATTAGCATAACACAACATGTCAGGAGACACTGTTGGCTGCTACTCAACAATCATCACCTTTCAACCTCTTTCTCCCCCTTTTTCCCAGATATCTGCTATCCTCTCTCCCACCAGTTCAAGACAGAGAAGCCTCAGACCCAGTTCCAAAGAGTAAATCCTAGTTGGTAGAAGGCAATCATCCTGTACTGATTTCTCTGGCCAGTGACTGGTTTCAACATAGGCACATGATACAATTTTATGCAATTAGGTAGAGGAATTCTGCCAGTGCTTTTTGGAAAATGCTTCCTTAATAATAATGATAATTACATAGGAAGATAAAGTCCCCCATTCCACTAGATGTTGTTACATTGTGACAGGATATCTCATTCTTTTTATTCCATTTTATGGCCATGAAGGCTTCCATCCTACATACTAGTAAACCTACTGAAAATTGTAGGGAAAGGAAAACACACACACACACACACACACACATATACCCAGCTCCCAATGATGTCTTCTAGCCACTAACTTCTTCTGATGGTAGATGCAAATTGTTCACGTTGTTTAAACCATATAGAGTTTTCTGATTATTGCTGTCAAATGCATCTTAACCAATATATGTATTCTTAACGGACACACGAGGTAACGTACACCCTATGAATCAAAGAGGTCTGCCAGATGTCAGACAACTAGTTATATCCAGTAGTTTTAGGGGCCAATCTACTTTTATTATTTTTATTTTTTTAAAGATTTTATTTATTTATTTGAGAGAGAGAGCACGCAAGCACAAGTGGGAGAAGGGGCAGAGGGACAAGCAGACTCCCTGCTGAGCACGGAGCTGGATGCAGGGGTGATCCCATGACCCTGAGATCATGACCCAAGCTGAAGTCAGATGCTTGACCAATTTGAGTCACCCAGGCACTCTAGTACCCAATCTCCTTTTAAATCAATGGCCACCGCATTTGAGACGGTTACACTCCACCTATGGTAACCTGACCGTGCCAAGTTAAAGAAATGCTCCTCTGTTTCTGATCCATTGTCTTGATTCCCATTAATGAGCAAGACTGAAAGCTTGATGAAGAACAGAATATTACGTAGTTACAACATACCTCCTCAAAAACACTTAACAATTACAAAGAGGGAAAAAAAGTAACTTTACAATGGAGAAGATTGGCAGGCACCACCTTAATCAAGAAATCAAAGCAAACATCACCAGTAATGGGACAAATCAACTATAGAATGCACCAACTATAGAATGCTGTGAGAAGAGCACATTATTAGTCCTGTGACATCCTTATGAAAAATGCATAATCTGAATCTAATATCATGAGGAGTTTGTTTTAAATATAGGTTTTATCATTATTCAGGAATGGTGAAGCCAACACAGCACAAGATGATTGCTGTTAAAAGACAGTATGTTGGGGAACCTGGGTGGCTCAGTTGGTTAAGTGTGGTTAAGCGTCTGTCTTTGGCTCAGGTCATGATCCCAGGCTCCTGGGATCAAGCTCACTGTCCAGCTCCCTGCTCACTGAGGAGCCTGCTTCTCCTACTCCTCCCTGCTCATGCTCTCTTGCTATCTCTCTCTCAAAAAAAAAAAAAAAAAAAAAAAAGACAATGTGTTATTCACAGTTCCTAAGAGGAGGAGTCATGCCAGGATCCACAGGGAAGCACCACGGTTGGGCAGGAGACAAAAGGAGCAAGGAGAAAGCATGGGCAGGTGCCTTCACTATAGTCTTTTCCAGGAAGGTAAGGCAAGGGAAGATAAACAGGTTTAGGGCTGACTAGTTGGAAAATTTTCAGTAAACTCTGGGATGTAGGGACTATCCCTAGTTGTCTTGTACCTGGCTGGCCCTGGAATGATTAGAGAAGAGGAATATTGCTTCCTAGAGTGTGAGAGCCAGATAGAGGTGGTTTCTCTGTAAGAGATGGACCCTAGTAGTAAGGGCTCTGAATAGATTGGTTTACATATGAAAGACATGCTCTCCAAGAAAGTTGCTTGCTATCTCTAAGAACTGGCCTACCCTGCCAGGGAAACAAAAGTCAAAACAAACTTCTGGGACTTCATCAAGATCAAAAGCTTCTGCACAGCAAAGGAAACAGTCAACAAAACAAAGAGGCAACCCATGTAATGAGAGAAGATATTTGCAAATGACATAAGATAAAGGGTTGGTATCCAAGATCTATAAAGAACTTCTCAAACTCAACACCCCAAAAACAAGTAATCAAGTCAAAAAATGGGCAGAAGACATAAACAGACACTTCTCTAAAGAAGACATACAAATGGCTAACAGACATATGAAAAAATGTTCAACATCATTAGCCATCAGGGAAATTCAAATCAAAACCACATTAAGACACCACCTTACACCAATTAGAAAGGCCAAAATTAACAAGAGAGTAAACAAATGTTGGAGAGGATGTGGAGAAAGGGGAACCCTCTTACACTGTTGGTGGGAATGTAAGTTGGTGCAACCATTTTGGAAAACAGTGTGGAGATTCCTTAAGGAATTAAAAATAGAGCTACCTTATGACCCTGCAATTGCACTACTGGGTATCTACACCAAAGATACAGATGTAGTGAAAGAAGGGCCACATGCACCCCAATGTTTATAGCAGCCATGTCCACAATAACTAAACTGTGGAAAGACCCAAGATGCCCTTCAACAGATGAACAGATAAAGAAGATGAGGTCCATAAACACAATGGAATATTACTCAGCCATCAGAAAGGATAAATACCCAACATTTGCATCAACATGGAGGTAACTGGAGGAGATTATGCTAAGTGAAATAAGCCAAGTAGAGAAAATCAATTATTATATGGTTTCACTTTTTGTGGAGCACAAGGAATAGCATGGTGGACATTGGGAAAAGGAAGGGAAAAATGAAGGGGTGGGGGAATCAGAGAGGGATATGAACCATGACAGACTATGGACTCCAGGAATCAAACTGAGTGTTGGGGTGGGGGAGATAGGTTAGTACAGTGATGGGTATTAAGGAGGGCACGTATTGCATGGAGCACTGGGTGTTATATCCAAATAATGAATCATGGAACACTACATCAAAAACTAAAGATGTACTATATGGTGACTAACATAACATAATACAGAAAAAAAAAAAAAAAAAAAGAACTAGCCTACCCTGGGAGGGGCAGTCTTTCCCCAGTTCATAAGACACTAGAGGCCAAGCATCATCAAAAATATACAAAAAAGCAAGCGAGATGGTTAATACAGAGATTTCAGACAAACTCAAACTGAGGAGCATTCAAAAAAAAATAATAATAAATTGCAATCTTTAAAAGTGTCAAAATCATGAAAGTCAAAAGACTTAGGAACTATCCCAGATTGAAGAAAACTAGAGACCTGACAACCAAATACAATGTGTGAAGTGAATCCTTTTGCTATAAAGACCACTTCTGGAACAATTGGTGACATCTGAATGGGGTATGAGAATTATAGTAGCAATGTATCAGTCTCTGATTTTGAAGGTTTGTTGTGGTTATATAGGAGAATGCCCTTGTTTCTAGGAAATCAAATTGTTCAGGAGGCATAGGTTTTCAGTTGTACTTATAACTTTTCAGCAAATATTGAATTTTGTAAAATAAATAGATACAAAAATATGGGGCACCCAGGTTGCTCAGTGGGTTGAGCACCTGACTCTTGGTTTCAGCTCAGGTCATGGTCTTAGGGTCCTGGGATCAAGCCCCAAGTCAGGGGGTGGGGATGCAGGGTGGGGCATCCTCAGCAGGTAATCTGCTTGGGATTCTATCCCTTTCCGTCTCCTCCCCTCTGGCCCTCTCCATGTGCACGTGCTCTCTCTCTCTCTGTCTAGCTAAAATAAATAAATATGGGTGCCTGGGTGGCTCAGTGGGTTAAGCCGCTGCCTTCAGCTCAGGTCATGATCCCAGGGTCCTGGGATCGAGTCCTGCATCGGGCTCTCTGCTCAGCAGGGAGCCTGCTTCCTTCTCTCTCTCTGCCTGCCTCTCTGTCTACTGTGATCTCTCTCTGTCAAATAAATAAATAAAATCTTAAAAAAAAAATTAAATAAATAAATAGAAATCATTAAAAAATTACATATACAATGAATAAGCTTTATGTTCAATGGCATAGTTGTACTTTAATAAAACTGTTAAAATTTTTAAAAAATTATATATAAAACTATAACCCAAAATAGTAAAGAAATATTAAATCAGTGTATTGTAAATTCAGAAAACATTCTTATAACTCTTATGTTTAATCTTGAATTTTTTCTTACAAAACTACAACTGTTTCAGACACATTATCACATTTGTTTCACAGCATGACAGTAGATACTTCAATTTCCAGGGTGGAATGACAGGAAAACAAGCTAAGGGAGTTGAGATGGGGTAAATCTCAGCCAAGCAAAAATGCCAACCAAGATTCAGGCTACTCTGGCTATATACCTCAGAAGTTAGGAGTCTGTGCTAGGATAAACCACATCAATGCCTCCCAAAAGCAGGCACAAAGTAAGGAACAAAGAATAAGCAGCAGAGGTAGACTTCAAAGATAAGACTCCACCATTCCTCTGTCTCCATGAGACTCTTCCCTTTTTATGAAGACAGAGCCAAGCTATCTTTGATTATCCCAGCCCCATATTTTAGGGGTTGCTGACTGCCTGGGAGTATACTCTATTACTTTCCCACCAATTTTCCCACTCCGTCTCCTCAGTTGGATCATAAAAGAACTGGAAAAAAGATTTCGTGCCAGCAGGCTGTTTTTTCCTGATTCCCAGGCATAACGGAAGAAGACCTGATTTCTCCCTAGGCTTCAATCTTTAATACACACCTATCTATGGCTTGTGTTACCCTTGGTCTTTTTTTGATAAAAATGGAAGTGATCGGGGCAAAGGAATTTTCTGTGCATCAATTAATACTACATATTAATTGTGGCATAATAATACCTCCTCCCTCACATGCATCTAACATAGCATAACCCTGTAACACAGCACAACCCACACCCAGTCCTGGAGAGCACAACACTCATTTATTCAGCAATAATTTCCTGAGCATCTACTACAATCCAGGCACTACACTAATCATTTAGGATATATCAGTGAGTGAAACAGAAACAAAGCACTGCTCATTTGGGGTTTATATTTAGCAGAAAAGAAAATAAATATAGAAAACAGTTAATAAGTAAATTACAGCATATACTAGAAGGTAATAAATGTTACAGGAAAAATGTAGATCAGGATGAGGGAGATTAGAATTATGGGGTGTGGAATATGCAAATAGCAATCCTAAAAACCAAACTAATAACAGAAGGGAGTTTTACTTTGTCAGGAAAAAATATATAGTAATACATCATAGTTTTAATAATAGAAAAGTTTGTTTTATCCCCAAGTCTTTATCACCAGGTCTATCAAGGGAAAATGGAACTAAGGCAAACAGAACATGCAAACATAGCAGAGGACTAAGGAGGTAGAGGGGGCTGTAGAGGAGGCAAAGGTGAGGAAGGAAGACATTGGAGGAAAAATGCCTCCGCACTATCCAAGATGAACTCAGAATCATCTGATGGGTCATAGGATCCGAGGGAGAAAGCACAGACATTTTTTACAACATTCCCTAGACTCCACCAGTCTTCTTGATTACATATTAACAAGATTTTTCTGGAAACAGTCATGTCTTCTTTTCCTACCTTACTTATCAAGGCCACTAATGACCTCCCGGTTACCACAACCAGTGGTCAATTCTCAGTCTTCACCTTATTTGACTTCTCAGTACCATTTGTGAGACCATTCCCTCCCATTCAATAATGATACTCACTTGGCTTCTGAGTCATCATATTCTGTTGCCCTCCAGACAGACTCTCCGGCCGCATTTCCCATTCTCCTTTGTTGACTCTTCCATATCTTCTCAACCTTGAAATGTTATAGTAATCCAGTCCTCTATATCTATAGTTACCCCTGGAGAAATTATATCCAGACTCATGGTTTTAAATATCATCTCAATGATGATTGCTGCCAGTTTCTAATCTCCACCTCTGAATTTGGTCTACTACTCAACAGTCCCACTTGGAATTCTAATAGACATCTCAAATTTAACGTGTCCACAACCAGATTCTTGCTTTTTCTCATGCACACCTATCCTCCTCTAGACTTTTCCATCATAGTAAATTACAACTTCATTCACCTAATTGCCAAGTCTAAAAACTACAGCATCATCCCTGATACTCTTTAAGCATATTAAGAATATCCCCTTCTCGGGAACCTGGCATGTACTGATCCCTCTGCTTAGAATTTCCTTCTCTCCCTCCATCTACGTAGCTCATTCCTTTCCCTCAAGGCTCTGCTTAAATGTTGCCTCCTCAAAGAGCTCTTTTCTAATGACCCCCCTAGAAGTAAGAGCTTCTGTCATCATGTAGATCCTTGCTTTATTTTTCTTCATTTTCTTCAAATTTCCATTACTTGACAAACTATATGTTATTTAACTATTTCTTTATCATCTGTATCTCCTATTAGCAAAGAAGCTGCATGAGAATAGGGACTTTTGTGAAACCCTATGAGCAAGAATAGTGTCTGTCACACAGACATCCAGTGCAAATTTTTAGAATGAATGAACAAGAGAAATGATGTCATATAAAGCAGAAATAGAACATCTACAGAGCTGGGCTGGGTTTTTTACTGAAATCAAAATGGTTCCTGTGCTATCGGAAAGCAAAACCACATGGAACTTGAGGATGACTTCAACAAACACTATACACAAATCCCAATAAATTCCCACAATCCTTACGAAAGCTTCTGACTGTAAATCTCTGCTTCCAAAACGGTAACATATAGCTATGTGTGGCTATTTAAGTTTAAATTAATTAAAATTAAACAAAATTAAAAATTCAGTTTCTCAGCTACACTCAGTATTTCGAGTACTCTATAGCCACAGGCAACTAGGGCTTACGGTATCGGCATTTTCAACATGGCAGAACCTTCTACTGAACAGTGCTGCTATAGATTAACACTCACTTTCATCACACCTCAAGCTTGCAGTTGCTTAAATCTTTTCCTCACACATCATTTGTAAAATGTCAAAAAGTCTCTGATTTAGGTATTTTGGTGTTTTATTTCTGGAGCTATCCTAATCTTTCAAGGGATCCACTTCCTTAACAGTGTGTGTATGCATACACAGAAACACACACACACACACACACACACACACAATTTTTTCCAAAGAGGAAAAAAAATTTTTTTCAGTTCAGCCTTTGCCTCTATAAATTCTATTAAAATTTTAGTTCACTGACCTTGCAAATATTTATTGAGTGCATCTTATGTTAAAAACCCCATGTCTGTCCCTCAAGAGATTAAGAGTACATAAGTAACAATTAAAGGTGCTAGATGGCTTAGGGAAGGGAACATATGGAGATGCTGAAGCCTGTTATACTGTATCCAGTGACCCAAACTAAAATGGTGGCTCAGGAAAAGAATCGAAGAATCTTCACAGATATTAAAGAAACAAAAAGATAAAGTCAACAATAAAGGGGTGCCTGGGTGGCTCAGTCAGCTAAGCATCTGCCTTTGGCTCAGGTCCTGGGATCCAGCCCCATGTCAGGCTCTCTGCTCAGCACACAGTCTGCTTCTCCCTCTCAAATACATAAATAAAAATTTAAAAAAAAAAGAAGTCAACAAGACATAAGGACCGATCGGACATGGATGGCACGGAGGGAAAAACGTCAGCTGTAACTCTTGAGTTATGTGGGCTCCTACTACCAACACTGTGTTGGCATTAGAAGCACTAAAGCTTAGGGCATTAAAGCATTACTGAGGCAAACAGGCAAATCATGTGTGAAAGGATATTTTTTAGGGGATTTAAAAATATTGTTCTTGAAACAATAACAGTAAGATATTCAACTGAAAATATCCAGCTGGCAGCTGGACTGGAGGGCAAAAGACTTGGAAAGCATCTCTAAAAATGTGTAAGAATGAATGGAAATGCCAAAATATAAACAGCATTTTTCCTCTTCATGGGCACCAGCACCTTCAGATATTTCCAGCTTATAATTTTGTCCTTCTCACTATCCCCAGCCAATGTTTTGCCAATTTTCACTAGACCTCTGCTCCAAGCTTTCCCTGTAAATCAAACTTTCTATTCATAGCATTATGGTATTGTATACTCCAATGAATTCTCGTAATCTGTCTACTTCTTTGTACAGCCTCCTAATTACCCTGGCGAACAGAAAAGTACTTTTATACTATGGAAATATACATGCAAAGTTTGTATATTTTGGAACATAGCCCAGTTAAACTGTACCAACATAACCCATTAATGTACAGTTGTTTACATGCATCTCAGGCAGTTGAGAGTGTCTTTCAGGTTTAACGAGTACTACAAAAGCAACTGAGTTTGTAGAATAAACTGTCGACTGATAGTTGCTTTTGATGTTGAACCTGAGAAACAGCATTTTAAAAGAGAAGTGAGAATGGTAAAGTGCTCAGATTTGCTGAAGACAAATGATGTCTACATATTTCTGTGAAGTTGCATAGGGCAATTAAAATTACATTTCTATGTTTAATTATGTATTTCCATGTACATTTTAACATCTAATGTAACCTTTTAAGAGCCTAGCTCAATAGGACCATCAGTAAACCAGAATTTTGCTGGCCATGGTCTACTTCAAAAGAAGCAAAACAAAACAATGATATGAATACAAACAAAAATAAATAAAACCAGATAATTTCAATGCTATTAAAAAGACTGCATAATTAAGGTCATTCATTCATTGTTGAATGAGTTAGTTTTATAATCAAAGTACAAAATGCCAAGGAACTACACAGAAGGGAAGCTTAGCCTTGTCTGGGCATCAGGGAAGATCCCCAGAAAGTAACTTCTCAGCTGAGTTCTGAAAAATGAGTAAGAGTCAGCTAAAAGAAGAGGAAGAAGGAAGAAGATCTAGGAGCAGGCAACAGATCTTATTCCCACAACTTCCCATCCTTAGGAAAATTGTAATAAAGCCATGTCTACAGCCTTTCAGAACTTTATGTGAGCCCCTTGAAAAGTAAAATCACAAGTAAGAAAATGCATGGTGCTATTAAATAAAATAACATAAAATTAAAATTCTTCACGTGATTTTAATGTGTGAGATGCTTAAGGGTACAATTACCACTCCAAAAATTGGGGAAAATCATAAAAAAACAAACGAACACACCTATCTTGGGTCTTTTGAAATGGCAACAACCAACTGGAGAACTTCATTTTCTAGGCTTTGTCACATTTGTCAAGACTAAAACCATCCCTGAGGGACAAGAAAAAAGATGATAAAACCACCATTTTCCCCTACAGAAGATGTTTACAATGACTCCTAAAATTTACAAGCACCCGCTTGAAAAGTTTCATTCTAAAACTCTGGAAAGAATTGATAGATACATCCAAATATTAACAAAAGTAAACAGCAACAAGACACTACAATTTTGGTTTGATTTCAGGTGCTTTTACATGAATCAGGTTACTATACTATTGGAATCTTCCCACTGATTCTAGACCATCAAAATAATTAAAAAGAATTTTAAAATCTAATCTACATTAGCAAATGTGATTCTGATCATTTTGTCCAAGGAAGTAGACTATCATTATTAGAAAAAGAAAACTCACTTAAATTTTGCCATATTATTGTAACTCTTAAAACCATTATAACTATAAAAATGGCAAAAACATAAAATTAAGTGAAATGTAATTTTAAAATGTTAAAAAGTCCCTTCTAGCTTGCAATGTAATGATAAAAATTAACAAAAACAACCTTACATAGCCAAATCATTTTTGTTTTAAGTTTTTATTTATTTATTTGATAGAGATCACAAGTAGGCAGAGAGAGAGGAGGAAGCAGGCTCCCTGCCCAGCAGAGAGCCCGATATGGGACTCTATCCCATGACACTGGGACCATGACCTGAGCTGAAGGCAGAGGCTCTTCTGCTTCTGCCTTCTGCCTTCTGCCTGAGCCACCCAGGTGCCCCCATAGCCAAATCATTTTAATAAAACACTGGCTATGGATTCAGAGAACTGGATTTAAATCCCTACCCCACCTAGCTACATGACTTTGCAAAAGTTGCCTGATCTTCTCAAACTTTAGTTTCTTAATTTATAACACAAAGGAAATAATCTCTAATCTGTAGTTTTTCTTTGAGAATGGACAATAAATTGTATAAAGTACCTATACAATTTTAGACAATAAACATTAATGCCTTTTCCTCTCCTTTTTCCTGAAGGGTTACGCTGAATTCAATAAATAACATTAAAATCCACTACTAAAATGGGGAAATTAACATGATAGTAAGGACCACTTTATAAACATACTTAATCCCCTCCATAACTGAATTAATCTCAATTCTTGATTAAAAATCTTATTCTTCCATAAAATATTATCTTACATTTTTAAAAATTTTATTTCTTTTCAGTGCTTCAGAATTCACTTACGCACCACACCCAGTGCTTCATGCAATATGTGCCCTCCATAATACCCACCACTAGGCTCACCCAACCCCCGACCCCCCTCCCCTCCAAAATCCTCAGTTTGTTTCTCAAGAGTCCACAGTCTCTTATAGTTTGTAATTAACATCTACTTATTAGGAAACAGCTGCTAAATTGAAATGGCACTTAAAGTTTTAGTGAATATTTAAATATTGTTTCATTTTTGTTTTTTTATTCAGCATATGAAGAATGATAAGTTTTCTAAGGACAAATTTCAGGATGAGAGCAACAGAGTCATTATATTTTCCTCACATATTTTCATAGAGCTATAATTATAAAATATACTTCCATTTACATATATAGAAATTCCTTTATATATTCATATAGGTTTGACTGGGCTCTGAAACTTCAAAATGATACTTCACAAGTAATTGCTACTGCCTTCTGTTGGTCTTCGAGTTGTTTGGGGCTACAGCTTTACTGATATCGACCAAAAGTTTATTAGCTAAAAATCTGTAGAGGATACACTATGCATACTACCAAAGGATATCAAGATAGTCTACTGAAAAAGACTCAGTGAAGATTTGCAACTTTGTCACAGGTCATAAACCTCTGATTTGTTTTTCTTAGTAATTTATATGTTCATTTAGATCCAACATAGATCTCTCATATCTATAGGGTGATTTTAATATAAAAATGAGACTCCCTTAAATTACTGATATTTATAAACTTTATAGTAATTTTACAGATAAGAAATTAGAGTTTAAAATGATGTGAGAAGCAAAAACAATAAAAAATTTTAAAAATTTTAATCTAAAAAAATTTTAAAAATAAAATGACGTGAGAAACAAAATAATTTGTACAAACTTGTTCCTTTTTATCACAAATTTAAAATAAGTATTTGGATAAGAACTGGAGATCAAAAAAAACTATCTATAATCTGTAAGATATTAATCAACTCTAAATGATGAGTGTTTATTACACCCCTTCTATGCCATTATGGAAGATGCTCAGAATATATTTATCTTGTACAATAAAGCTGCAAGATGTATTTTATAAATCAACTGAAGCTCAAAGATTAAGAAATTTTCTCAAGATCTCACAACTAGGAACTGAAGAAAATGGCAGAACTGAATTCAGGTTTTTTTTACTTCCAGCTCTTTTTATCTCCAAGATTAAGAGCAGACATATTTTTCAGTGTTTTGGTAAATAAGATCTTATACAATGGCCACAAAATCAAAATCACTAAAGAATAAGTATATTTGTTACATATTAGAGAATTCATATATTGTAGAGAAATTATAACTAGACACTGAGTCCAGGAACTGGATCTAATAAAAAACACTCTTAGGTAATATAATAATACTTATTACTACTTGTGTGAATTTTAACCAGGCAATTAATGTGAGAAGAAGCCTTGTTACAAACAATCTAGTTCAGTCTATCCAAATGCTAAAATTCTATGACAGACACATGATTTCCTAGATATTTTTGCCCATATTTTAACCTTTAACAATTATATAAACTATATATGCTACTAGTAAATATAATAACAGTAAAACCAAAACTAAAATTTCTTCTCTCCAAATCTCAAGTCCCGGTCATTGAGGAAACAGTTAAGTTTCCCTTGTATGTATCCAGGAAATCCATTTTCTATGATACGTTCAGAAAGTTTTTTTATTAAATTATAACATACATAGAGAACAGTGCACAATTAGTAAATAGAGAGCTGATGAATTGTGATAATGTGAACACACCCAGGTAATCATCCCCCATATTCCAAAATAGAATATTACAGGTATCCCAGAGGCCCCCTTTATCTCCCAAACACAACTTTCTCCTTCCTCCACAGAGATAATGCTTATTCTGAATCCCAACACCATAAATCAGTTTGCCTGGATAAATGAGATCAAACAAAATGTGTTCTGTGTCAGGCTACTTACTCTCAACATTATGTTTATAAAATTTATCCCTCCTATTCCTTGTGGCAATGGTTTATTTACTTACTTTATTACAAAGAAACTTCAAATATATAGAAATACAGAAGGTGTATATAAAATATACTATATCCTAATATATAAACATATCATAATTTGTTTCCATCCTAGTGCTGATGGACATCTGGAAGGTTTCCAGACTTGGGTTATTAAGTATAATGCTGCTATAAACACTTTGTTCAAGTCTTTTGATGCGCATATGTTTGAAATACTGTTGGGTATTTACATAGAGGTATAACTGCTGGGTCATACCATTTGTAATGCTACTAACTTTAGGAAATAGTGCCAGTCTTCCAAGTTGTATATGTAGTCTCCCACCAACTGTGAATGTGAGATTTCCAGTTTTTCTACATTGTCTCCAATGGTATTAATGTAGATTTTTTAAAAAATTAGCCCATTTTGGTGGCTATATATCTCTCATTGTGATTTTAATATTTCTTTCTCTAATGATTAATTTTTTTTACATTTATTGGCCCTTTGGATATTCTCTTGGGCAATACTTGTTCACATACTCTGCCCATTTAAAAAATTTTGTCTATTTGTCAATATAATAAAAATTTTAAAATGAGTAACTGTTTTTTATGTGAGGTTGTAATTAACGAATTACAAAATTTCTATGGAAATACAAAGAGCAAAGAATATCAAAAGTAATCTTAAAGAAGTAGAGAAAAGCTGACACTTGGGGCATGTGGGTGGCTCAGTCAGTTAAGTGTCCGACTCCTGATTTCAGCTCAGGTCATAATCTCAGGGTCCTGAGATCAAGCCGCATCAAGCTCCCCACTCAGCAGGGAGTCTGCTCATCTCCCTCTCCCTCCCCACTTCCTTCCACTCACGCTCTCTCTCTCCATTATAAATAAACCTCTTAAAAAAAAAGAGAAAGAAACTGACCCTCTATACAAAGACTTATTATAAGGCCAAAGCATTTAAGACAATGTAGTATTGGTGTAAGGATAGATAAAGAGACTAATAGAAAAGAAGAGTGAATCCAGAAGTAGCCACAGTTATATTCACTCTTAATTTATAACAGAAGTGGCATTGCAGAACAATGGAGAAAGGAATGTCTATTCAATAAATGATGCTGGGCCAACTGGCTGTCTTACTGAATACACGCTATTCTGAACTTGCCCTTGTTTCTACCAAACGACATATCTTAGCAATCTTTCCATAGCAACACTTATAAATTTAACGTATTTTTAATAGCTATATAATAGTCCATTGTATGAATATATTGCAACAAATTCATCCATTTCCCCCTTGATTGATATTTAACTTGTTTCCATTTTTCTTCTGTGGACACTTTTGTAAGTATATCTGGAGTAAAACATCCTACAAATAGAATTCTGGATCAGAGTTTATGAATTTAAAGTTACTGACATTTCCCTCCAAAAAGGCCACTGCTATGTGTGCTCTTACCAAGAGTTTATGAAAGTGCCCAGATTGTGACATAAGCAACAGATGTTCCACATTTTCCCACTTCTACTGTTCATGGCTCACGAACGACTCTGTGAACAAATTTAATCGCACTGACCACCAATAAGTTAGAACAAACTTCTGGAGAGATTAAGGTAAGGACTGACAGAGCAAACGGGGTGAACCACTCTACGATCTGCGTACAGAGCTGGTCTTAGGGCACACTTATGAAAGCATGGGAACACGCTATCGGAAAAGAGAGCCACAGGACCAGTAGCCAGTCTTGGGTTGAGCAGAGAATGCTAACTCAAGAGGCAATCTGCTGACTAGAAGTAAAGTGTCCTCAATTTCTATGCTGATTAAATTACACCTAATTGCAAGAGATTGAGTAAATTTTCATGTCATCAAGGAATTCTGTAGTACTGAATATTGTGTGGTATTTAAATAAGTGGGTCATCTGCTGGGATGCAGAAATCTCATTAAAGCTTTTCATTGGAATGGTATTTTTGTAACTGGATTGGACTTTTATTACACCCACGCAATTTGGCTAGTGCTGTCTTCCTTGAAAAAAAATGACTCCTTTCTCTCAAATTACACAAATTCTCCTCCCATCTTTCAAAGTTTATCTCAAACCCAATTTTCTCCCCAAAACTCCTTCCATATTGACAGAATTTTTCCTGCAAGTTAGAATTGCACTTTATCAAGTGGAGCTTTGTCGTGTTCTTCCCCTGTTTCACGTCTAACTGCATCACACATAAGCATTGAGCTTCCCAAAATTTACTGAGAGGAATGTGATGGGAATCTACCATGTACTTTTATTGCTCCAGGTACTCTAAGGTCATTTGTAAACCTCTGAAGCCATTCCCTAAGGTCTGTATTAATATTGCCATTTTTCAGATGAATAAATAGAATTCCAGAGATACTATATGCCTTGCTTGGGGACCCACCTACTTAATTAAGTGCCACTCTTGGATTCAAACTCAAGCTAAAATTACTTTGAAGTCACTTACCTCGGTATCTTCCCAAAGACTTCTCTGTATGCTTTTTGTGCTGTTGAAATTGTACCTAGTTCCCAGAGGCATTTGAATCTGTGCTACTAGCAGCATCACCACCACTGAAGTGGAAGCGTCATGGGCTTCGGGAACTGGAGACGAGAGTTCCAAACCTGATCATATGACTCTGAACACCAGTCCCTTCTCTTTTTCATAAATACATACAAAATCTATTAACTTCCTCCAGAAGATACAATTGGTCTACAAGTATTACATTTAATTCTGTGCATTTTTTCAGAAGTAGTAGAACACAGTGCTCAAACTACATGTTAGAGTAAAAAAGATTCTGAGTTCGAGTCCAGGATCTGCCATTCTTTTTTTTTTAATTTTTTATATTTTTATTAACATATAATGTATTATTAGCCCCAGGGATACAGGTCTGTGAATTGCCAGGTTTACACATTTCACAGCATTCACCATATCACATACCTTCCCCATTGTCCATAACCCCACCACCCTCTCCCTACCCCTCTCCCCCAGCAACTCTCATGGATCTGCCATTCTTAAATCATCCTGATTTCAGCACACTATTTAATTTCTCTAAGCCACATATCACATTGGTAAAATAGCTTTAATCACCCTATCAATGGATCATTAGAAAGATTTAATGATCTATAATGTCATTATATACATATATACATATTATATACATATATTCACAATAATGATATATAATATCATTATATACGAATTCTTTAGCATATTGCTGGCCCAGAGTAAGTGCTTCATAAAACTATCATTTGTGCTCATGCTCACTGAATTAACAGACAACAGGTATCTAGGCTACAAGTACACTAATAATTACGCATTAGCACAGAAAGAGATTAAATGAAAGCAAAGAAGTTTAGAAAAGAGAAAAAAAATTAATTTCCTTTATCTTGGCATCTGATACTTAGGAAGTCCAATGTTAGAGTACTAATTAGACTATAGTTATAATTCATGGCTGTGCAGTCAAAAATATTTATCACAGAATTCTTTTAAATTGTGAGTAATGACAAACATTAGGACTCAGGTCACACACATAGACATTTTAAGAATCCTGTACATTAGCTAAAACTATAAAAACAAACATCATCTTATTTTCTCACTTTTGCCCGCAGGTAAACAATGAAAATAAAGCTAGACAGATCTAAGGGCACTTGGGTGGTGCAGTCACTGGAGCAGCCCACTCTAGGTCTCGTCCCAGGTTGTGATCTCAGGGTCATGAGATCGAGCCCCACATCAGGCTCTATGGTCAGGATGGAAGCTGCTTGAGTTTCTCTCATGCTCTCCCTCTGTCCCTCCCACTCTTTCTCTCTCTCTAAAATAAATAAATCAATTAAAAAAAAAAGCTAGACAGTTCTAGAATCACTAAAACTCAGGTAAAAACGGTGAACATAGGCATTATTTCTCTTGATGAGAATGTTTTAAAAAGTCTCCATGAAAATACATTACTTTTAAAGAGCTCTGTGCATGTGACATTATGTTGTGGATGCATTTATAACAAGGAAATAAACCAATGTTTTTAAAGTTTTCTTAAACAAACTGAAAATATTTAAAAGATGTAGATGCAACTGGGTCAAACTTCATTCAAAAGCTTGTATACTTGTTTGCAAGAACCTCATTTGAATGCTGGCCTATCAAGTCAAGCACAGCTATTTTAGAAAGGAAAAAAAAATGGACAGCAGGAGTTAAATTTGATGTTCATTAACATGAAGGAAATTTCTTGCCCCATTTAACTAATATCTTAGCTGGTACAGTGCAACAAACAAATTTTAGCTGTTAAAATCTATTTTACCTGCTTTAAATTGCATCTCCCTGTAGCCAGAGGCTCAATAGTTGGTTAAATTCAATTTGAGTTGCCAGGGGCTGTTAATGGGTAGGATTTTCTATTTGTTCTCTTAATTGTTCTCTATCTAAATTATCACTGATGATGAAATCTTATGTGACTACATTCCCACATAATCAGAAAGTCTGAATAATTTTTCCTCTTCAGGATAATGATATGGAACTAAAGGCCCATAAAAACCTTGAGAGACACTTTTGTTGTTGTTGTTTGCTTTTGTTGTTGTTTTTATTATGTGCCACATTTAATTTCAAAATAAATAATTCTGCTCGGAATTCAACAACATTACAACAATTTGGAAATAATGAACAAGCAAACTGGAAGTTATCATTGCTAAGCCCATAGTAGGCTCTTAATAAATATGAATGAGTGCTGATTAACTATCACAGTATATTTCTAGCATCAGGATGCCCTTCTAAACTCTTAAAAGGCAAATTTTTTCTGTCTTGAGTGCATTTTTATAATTAATGTGTTATGTGCATAATATGACACTGATATTTCATTCCTTAATTAATTACTGAGTTTATGATGTAACAGCCACAGTAAAATGCAAACAATGAACTGGAAAGGAAAATCTGTACCTATCTTTTCCAGCAGAGGTCTCTAGAGAGCAACTAAAGTTATAGAAATAAGGGCTATACGTTCAGTAATTTACATAGAAAATTTAACTCTTCAGCTTTATATGAGCCCTTTCTTTTCACCCACGCCCCTTTCTCTTTTGATGTCTGTGCTCCTTCATTAGATAAAAGGCTGTCTAAAAAACTGATCAGAAGTAGACACAAGAGAACAGGTTAATCCCAAGTGCACCGGTGTAATGTGTCACAAAACAGACAATGTAATTATCTCAGCAGCCTGTTTAACCAGCTAATTCGGCAGCTTTGCATACCAGGGGTGAGCTCATCTGTTCACTGTATTACCAGCCAGGACGTTTTTCACCAAGATCACTACAGTTTTACAAAAGCTTATAAAAGCTTGAGGATTGAGTATTTCCTTGAATGTGGTATAACAGCTTTTTGCAATCTTTTATTTATAGGGAAGCAACAGACAAACAAAGAGAAGAAAATGCAGATCAGTATTGCGCAATACCCTCCCCCCCAAAATGAAGTCAATGATATAAATCTCTGTATGTGCTCATTTAAAGTGAAATACCCTCTCTTTACTGGGAGTCTCTGGGGAAACTTAACAGAAACATGATTTCAATGGCAAAAATTTACAAGCACAGTTTTGCTTTTCTTAGAAGTAAATTTATTTGCCCCAAATACATTCTGCATTTTGCTAATGCTAGTGCTGTTTGGGGGGAGTCAGTGTGGGCTTTACAGTAACAATGATCTGGACTTGAATCCTGGTTCTTTGATTTTTTTTTTTTTTAATCTCCTGGTCTTGGGCAAGTTAACCCCACAGTTTTCCAGTCATTGAAATGTGAATAATACCCATGTACTGCATGGTTATTGAGGGACTTAAGTCACATGTCAGGGAAATGCCAGGCACAAAAAGATAGCTAAATAAATGGTAGCTATCTCATTACATGATATACACATACACGTATGTATATAAATATACAAGCATAACAGACACACACATAAATACACATACACATCCATATGTAACCCATTATACTTATGTAACTCTCAAAAAAGTTAATTCACCAAAACCTCAGGAGTGTTCATGTATTATTCCAAGACTTTTCCTTAAAATGACTATCCATTGACCCTAGCAATAACCACAGCAGATGCAGGACCCATAGCAAACACTGTGCTTTGTATGCTCAATAATATTCGTTGAATAAAATAAGCATAACAGACCGGGGGAAGAAAAAACACTGCAGCACATATAAAATTAGTCAACAGTATTGACAATACTTTAAAGTGATGTGTTTTGCTGTTCAATATTTTCAGCAAATTAAACTTCGACATCAAAGGATAGTAAGTTCTATGTCTAACAGCTTAGATGTAGGTTATACCTTTGATGTCACATGTCTCATCATTTGACACAGTGAAATGACAACAGCGACAGAAGAGTCAAAGTCAGAGAATAATGAAAATAGTCTTGAAGGTGAGGCAAAGATAAAGGAAGGTTCTGATTTATAGTAAAGTCTGTGGAAGTGCCTATTACTGCACTAAAGTGATGAGGAAACACAGATGGATTACACTTGAGGTGCAAAAACGCCCAAGGATATGGGCCGGGGACAGACTTCAGAGTGAACCGACCACCACCTCCCAAAGTCTCATGGCAGAGAAGTCTCTGTTCTTCAATAGCAAGTTCAAAGTCCGGGGAGAGAAGTACGAGGAAGTCCCTACCTTTGACTTCCACTTGATTCCCTATACAGCTTGTTTGACACACATCTGCTGAAATAAAAATTGGGTTACACAGCTCCCCTACTCCAATCCTCCTGCAAATCCTATGATCTCCACATTCCAGTTTGTTTCAAACTGTTTTTATTTCAAAGTGCTCCACTCAGATGATATGGGCCTCACAGTCATTATTTTTTAACAGCCTGGGATATTTTTACCCACCATTAACTGTGTGTCTCTTTCCCTCAGACTTTTGCAAGGTGCTTCCTCATTCCACCTCCCCAGGACCCTGCTCAAAAGTCACTTCGTTACAAAACCCGTAGTTGACCACCTGTTCTGAAATAGCACCTCCAAGCATTCTCTGTCTTTTATTGTGCTTTCTTCTTCATATCACTTACCTTACCTTATTTCTTTGCTTATGGGTTTACTGTCTCTCATCCCGTATTTGGTTAGTGATGCCAGGAATTTATTTCATTAACTGGTCAATCCTCACTGCCTAGAAAGGTCCTTAGCACACAGCAGTCCCTTGGTACATATATTTGTTGAATAATTAGTGGGAAAGGAGGCTAGTAGCTGAATGTGTCTCTACCACATTTTGTTCATTCTAGCTTCATATTGTAGAGTGATTGTGAATTCCCACATTCTAGAGCCACCATGAGTCTGTCAGCTCCTTAAATATGGTAGAGCCTAGATCTTAATTGAATTTTGACCATAATGTCTGACACAATGTGCCACCTGAAGAAATACTTGCCTGGCAAACATAAATTTCAAAAATGAACAAAAAGATGAAATATTAAAGCTATTGAGGTGTTTTTAAAGTTGAGAATCACAGTATATTTCTAAAAATAATTAAACATGTCAAGATAATATTGCTGTGATATTAAAACTGGTCCAGTAACAAATATTTCTCTGTCTCAGCCATTAATAAAAAGTACCAGACACTGATTTTATCTCAATATACTGCTGGCAGGATCCCATTATTATCATTCCTAACTTACAGGTGGAGAAATTGAGGTGAAAAATTGTTAAGCATCTTGCCCAGAATCACACGGCTAATAAATGCTAGGATTTGAATCCTAGTCATATTAACAACTGTCTTTGGGAGTCTTTCGATATCTACTCTTCAGACTGATCTTCTGATATCTCAAATATTATTTTCTCCAATTCCTTTTCTAATGAATACCCACTTCCTATTTCTCTCTTCTAACAATCAAGTTAATATTGCTAACTTAAGAACTTAAACATTACAAAGCTTCAGAAAGGTTTAGATACCAAACTCTTAAAACAGTTAATAAGTATGTGTAGGGGCGCCTGGGTGGCTCAGTGGGTTAAGCCTCTGCCTTCTGCTCAGGTCATGATCTCAGGGTCCTGGGATCGAGTCCCGCATCGGGATCTGCTTCCCCCTCCTCCTCTGCCTGCCTCTCTGCCTACTTGTGATCTCTCTCTCTATATCAAATAAATAAATAAAATCTTTAAAAATAATATTAATAATAAGTATGTGTCCCTCCCAAAAATGGGGGCTAACAAAGGTTAATGTTGTCCTTGGGGTGGCAAAATTTAAATTTCATTAGAGTCTCCTAAGCCTATTTTAGAGGAAAAAAAATGTTGCTGTCTTTTCATAAAGCCTGCATTTCAAGGCACTTCTATGATTTATGAATTTCTCTCCCATAGAAAATGAGTGATATATAGCTGGAGTCTAATTCATTCCAACTCATCACATGTATTTTGTAACTCCATATCACCTTTCAAAATCAATAGGCATTTAATACTGAAGAGATGTATTTAGGTTTGAAAGAAGATAAAAATTAGATTGTGAGCTATTCCTTATATGGAATCCTGTTAACATATTTTCATATGGTATCAGGTCAAACACCTTCACTAGTTTTTTTAGACTCATTGCCCAATATTCTTCAGCTCCTGGATACTTTATTCTTACACTATGCTTGCAGGCAATATTATTTTGCACAGGTTAAAAAGGGTCTTTAGTTTATTACTAAGTATTTGCATGCCCTCTGGCAAAGAGAAAGTGTTACATAAGTAGTCCTCTCCTCAGAACCTTTATTTTTAAAGTTTTCTTGTTTTTTTCTTTTGTTATTAGAAAATTTATATAGTTCTGTTCATAAAACTCATCAGTTTGAAGTGCCTTTCTTTTATTTACATATTTATTCATTTACTCAATAAATATGCATAGAGAGCCTATTTATTATAATAGGCTCTGTGCTTACACTGGGAATAATGTAAGGGAAAAACAGACACAAAGAGTGAAAGACAATGTGCAGAGGCATCTTTGAATGCCATTATAATTATAAAATTAAATTAATAGTTAACAACTTGTTGGCAGATAATACATACAGGGCCATGTCCTGTGGTTGAGAAAATGATACAGTACTGTGAGGGTTACATCAACTTTCTCCATTAACTATGGTACCATTTAAAATATAAATTCCACGTAAATATATTATCTATTTCAATATCTGAGCACGTAAATTATAAATACACAGGTTGTTTTACATTTTACTAAGTTACTGAGGTATATTTTGAATTTATTTCTGTGAAGTCTTTGAAAAAAGCAATTGGTCTTATCTTTTGGTCCTGGTTTAAGTGTGTTTGGGATGAAAGACAGAGGAATGGTTAATTTTTGAAGCAAAAGTCTTGGCATTCCATGCAGAAGAAACCATATGAGATGAGGCAGGGGGGTCTGTGTGCTCAGAACGGCAAGTAATCCCGTTTGGTTAGAACAAAACAGTAGTGAAGAACCGTGGGAGATAATGTTGAAAATGCAATATGGTAGGGGTGTTGAGAGTTGTACTTGGCAGGCCAAGGAGTTGCCAGTTCTTGTGCAGGAGAGGAACATGAGTAGAACTGGGATCTGAAGAGATTAATCTGACAACAAGGTAAAGAATGAATTGGGAGAGGGGACAGAGGAGAAAGAGATGTTAATGGGAGGCACAAATGTCAAACCCAGTGAAGGCCTGAACTAGAAGAGTGGACATAAGAATGAGGAGGTAAGGAAATGTACTGCAGAAAGAGAATCAACAGCACTGGGGGACAGACTAGACTTGGGCTGAGAAGAATCTGCTTACAAAATAAGGCAAGCTTTTTAGAATTTGTCTTGGTAAAGTTTCTGATGACAGATCAATATAAGGGTTTTTAAGATTTCTTCATCTTAAAAAAAAAGATTTCTTCATCTAAGATAATTGCCTCCATAGAAAATGTTAATATTTATCAATAGTGAAATATTAGATAATAATTATATGCTAAATATTATATTTATAAATATTTGTTAGTTATTTTAATAATAAACATTTATCAAGCACTTAGTAGATAGCATGTTAAAAATGTACCAGATGGTACATTAAAGATGTTACATATAAAACTCATTATCTAGTTAAAACCACAAAAATCCAACAGGGAGGTTCAGTGATTATCCCCTTTTTACAAGTAAGAAAATTGAAAATTTTTAAGCCAGAATTTGAACTCAGCTCCACCAGACTCTGCAGCATGAGCACTTAGCCAAATTTACATGTGAAAGAATAATCATTACTTCACCCTGAGGACCAAGGAAGTTAAGAATTTGTCCTACTTACTTATCAAAATAAAATATTGAAGTCTTTTATCCAAATATGACAAATTATCTACCTACCAAGCACCCACTAGGTACCGACCTCTGTTTTAGATTCTTAGACACTGGATTCTAAGGTACCAAATTCTTACATGGTGAGCAGAAAGAAAAAAATATATATAAAAATTCCGAGAATTATTTCATTCCTATTGCTCAGCTACTTAGACACTCTGAGCTGACTGGGGAAGTAGCATGGAGAAGCACTGGAGGGAGCTAAGAGACAAACTGATTCCATCTTTGAAGCAACACAGGACTGCCCACTGACGACAAAAAAAAAAAAGGGCTGGTATGGAGAAGTAAGTAAGTAAGGACTAAAACTAGAGTTGGTACATGCTAAGGCTTTGCAAGAAAAGAAGAGAGATTAAGTGATTTATGCTATTTGGGGGGAAAGGAGAGGTTCAAAGGAAATGTTTTAGAAAATTTTATCCAATGGTATGCTGTGTAATCAATGCCCTCATTAATGTTCTCAAGCAACATTTAGGGAAGACACATAACATTTCAAGACTTTGGAGGGTTGGATTTTTGTTAACTATGGGCACATCACCATGTTAACCAAAATGTACTTAGAGAAATCAGCCTCAACTTTTTATAAACATGCTGAAGTATATATCATGACTGTTCTGAGATAGGGTCCCATATAATCTATTTCTAATAATCTTTAAAGTACTAAAGATTAAGAATAAATAAATTGTTCTTTGTCAATTAGACTAGATTCAAGGATATCTCTATAACAGTATTGTCATTCATTTAGTTTCTGAAATCCTTTTATCTTTTTTTAAGATGGAGGCATGACCAGCCAGAAGGTAGTCAAATCTAACCTATATGGAATACACTACAGCAATTACACTCATCTACCAAAATGCAGTTTAAATGATTAAAATAACCTACTTATGGGGGAAAGGAGTGGGGAATCCAGAGTGAGAGTGGGAAATCAGG
Organism: Mellivora capensis; assembly: GCA_004024625.1. Lineage (NCBI taxonomy): Eukaryota > Metazoa > Chordata > Mammalia > Carnivora > Mustelidae > Mellivora > Mellivora capensis. Next base: position 36,993 of record PISX010003473.1, on the reverse strand, counting down.
GATTGAGAATAGCAACCCTAGAAAAATCTCCCACTGACAAGTAATGACCACCCACCTCTCTGTCTCCAAATTCTGTAATCCTACACTCAATCTTCCCCCAAATTCTACTACTGTGTCCATATCTAGAGATCATATAAGAAACGTTAGGTCCATAGTTCACTAGGGAAAATCCAAAATTACTTCTCATCCTCCTCTACCTTCATATTACAGGAACTAGCTTTGGAGTTTTGTTTTGCTTCGAATCCCATTTTCTCTGAAGCCAGCCTTCTCTTCTCTGTTCGTGTCCTCCTGTAATTACCATCACCAATGGATTCACATTCTTAAACTGGAAACTAAACGGTGATAAAGGTTTGAAAAAAGTATGTGAGACCAAAAAAAAAAAAAACACAACAACTCTGAAAAAGATTATCAAAAATTATAACCTGCTTGCCTTATCCTATGGATTGATCTCTAAGCATCAGGCCCATTTTTAGATTTGGATTCCTGCTTAATTCCTTGAATAACTTACCCTCTTCTTCCTCTCAATTGTGAATACTGTCTTTACACTTGCCCATTTTTGTTCATCCATCTTCTTGGCCAGTTACACCTCCCTTCTTTGAGACTACAGAACAACACCAGCCTTTACTCCCTTTCTAATACTCCATTCTCCAAACCAACCTCATCCTCAGTTCTTCAGTCATTTCACGGCTCAGTCACCAGGGAACAAGGGAAGCCCAGGCCAGAACATGAACACTAGCCCAGCAAGATGTGAGGTAAGTGTGGCAAACAGGAGCTCCTGTCGTGAGATGTTCATATTGATCGACAGGAGCCATGGGATTCATGAATTCATTCAGGAAGAATCATGGCTGGCATGCAAGATTTTAGATCCAACTAAAAGACACTGATAAGATACAGAGTTTAAGTCAGCCAGCTGAAGTTGACTATGGACATAAACGCAAGCTCATCATGGTGAAATAAGCTAAAGATGGTCAGAGACCAGATTAAAATAGTGATGGGCAGGACGGGGTACTGGGTAGAATCTGGATCAGGAAACCTGAAAATCATTTTGTTGTAATATAACCAAACAGCCTGAATGGGAATAAACAGGAGATGTGAATGATCCCAGGGCAAGCACAGGGGACTTCCTACTCTAGTTAGAAATGTCCTTCTTGGTATACAATCTTGACTGCTTTGCAGAGTGAGTTAGCATTGCAAAGGTACATTTTGTTGAAAATTTTAACAGGAAGAGAACTACTGACTTTTATTTAACACATCATTAAATTTCATAATCATTATGTATCCAAATACATTATCTATTTGCCTTATTTCACTATTGATAGTTTCTTCTCCCAAAGCATGTAATAAGCATTTTTTGTATATAACTCCTGCTCGTTCAGAAATGATCCATAATTGAATGTAAACTGAAGAGTAATTATGTACTCTATATTGAAGAAGTTCGTCTAACTAATCTTTTCAAGTAATTTCGCACAAAACAAAATGTTAAATGCTATCATCTCAGAAATGGTATGCATATTGTATAACCTATTGATGGGATCAGGAATGGGTAGGTAGGGGGGGTTAAAGGAAAAGAAGTCATTTACTCCAGTTCTATACCATAATCGCAGTGAAGAATGCAGATTTTGTCTTCATCTTTGCCAGTACTGCTGTTCCTATGTGTACTAGATCACTGTTATTTCCTCATTCTATCCGAATGTTGACTTTTTGTGTACCACCTAAATACACAAGGGCTAATTTGAGCCTGTAGGTAAGACTACAAGATCCCCTGAAAAATGTATCTATGGAAGCACAGCATGTTATAATTAAGACAATTTCCACAGCCTCGAAATCCTCAAAAGGCCCCAAGATTAGTTTGGTTTGGTGCCAGAATGTATCAGGTTGACAGCCAATAATCACCTCCCCTTCCTCCCTCCCTCCTTCCCTCTCCTTCTTTCCTTTCCTCCTTTCTTCCTTTCTTCCTTCCTTCCTCCCTTCCCTTCCTTCCCTCCTAAAGAGAAGAGTTCTGGCACACTTAGTCCTGAATGTCACATTGTCACCCTACCACAGGAGTTCGATGAGTTTCCGTTGATTTGAGCCAGCACTCAATATAAAACAACAGATGCTGGAATGACACACGAGCACAGGACAGTAATTTTTACCCTGGCAGAATAAAAGGGGTAAGGCTAGCTTCTCCTCCTTCAACAATTTAGTGCTAGCTATCTCTTTATTTTGTTTCTATTGTTTTTTCTATTGACAAGTAAAGAATATCATGGAGATCTGAAATTATAAATATATCCAAAGAAGACATACAAATGGCACAAAGAGTTGACTGGAAAGGTGTTCTAGATCACTAATCATCAGGGAAATGTGAATCGTAGCCATCACCTCGTGTGTTAAGATGGCTACTCTCAAAAAGATAGGAGATAACAAGGGTTGGTGAGGGCGTAGAGAAAGGGGAACCCTTGTACACTATTAATTGGAATATAAACTGGTATAGCCATTACAGAAAACAGTATGGAGGCTCTTCAAAATATTAAAAATAGAACTATTATATGATCTAGCACTCCACTTCTGGGTATCTATCCAAAGGAAATGAAATCAGTATCTCAAAAAGATATCTTCCACTCTTATGTTTACTGCAGCATTATTTACAATAGCCAAGATATGGAAATAATCAAAGTGTCTGTTAATGGACAAATGGATAAAGAAAAATGTGGTATATATACAATGGAATATTATTCAGTCATAAAAAGGAAGGAAATCCTGCCATTCGTGACAACACAGATGAGCCTGGAGTACATTATGCTAAGTGAAATAAGCCAGACATAAAAAGACAAATTCTGTATGAGTCCATGTATACGTGGAATCTTAAAAAGTTCACCTCATACAACCAAAGAGTAGAAGGGTGGTTTCCAGGTGTTGAGGGAAGTGGGAAATGGGGAGATGTTGATCAAAGAGCACAAACTTTCAGTTATAAAATGAATAAAATCTGGGAATCTGATGTACAGCATTGTGACTACAGTTAATAATACTGTATGTTATTCTTGAAATTTGCTGAGAGTAGTAGATCACAAATGTTCTTATCACACACACACAAAGGTAACTATGTGAGATGATGGGTTTGTTAATTAACTTGATTATGGTAATCATTTCACGGTGTGTGTGTGTGTATTAAATCATCACACTGTGCCATTATGCGCCCTAAACAATTTCAAATGAATATTAATAGGTTGTTTTCTCTATCAATATTAAGTAACAAAAGTTTTTAAAAGTGGATTCAGGATTGCAAGCCTTAGAAACACTAAGACATACGGGGTGAGCTGAGGAAGAATCACTCAGAAGTTCAGAGATAGCTATAGAGAGCTTTGTTATGGCAGCCGAAGGATTATAGATATTTCACTAGAAGAGTATATTAAGTATGGTAGAGGGAAGATGTTCAACAAAGAAATTGAATATGAAAAGGCCTGGAACTGACCACTGGCACTGATTAATTTCATCATAAAGTAATTTTCACAGAGTTGTAAAGGCAGAGAGGGAACATTGTATGGAAGTATGAATAGAGAGGATCTGGACTTCAGATGGAAATGGGAGTGAACAACAGTCAGGAAAATGACAGGGGAAGCCAAAAAAAAAAAGAATTCTAATGAAGCAGGGTCAAGAAAGAAAGACATTTTTAAAGTGTTAAAGGATTATTTTCACTGCCTAGATGGAAGGAGCCAACAGAAGAAAACAGATTGAAGACTTAGTTGAGAGACGAGAGTGTCAGGTCTATTTTCAATCTTACTTATCTTACCAGAGTTTGGATATCACCTAGACTCTAGGACTAATTCTTTGTCCAAAGAAAATGTCACAAGCTTTAGGCTAGCATTTGAGTCTCAAGTCACCCTTGCCGATTTCTGCTACTTTCTGGCTTTGCTACAGGTCCTACTTCCTAGGCTCAGGCTTTATCCCGTGATCAAGTCCTTAACTTGCCACATTCTCCACTTTCTTCTCAGGGGTGGTTATAGACTGCCTGTCCCACAGCTACTCCCCACCTCCTTCTTCCTGGTTAAGGTAATTCCAATTTTGTTCAAGTTTCAAGTGACCATATGTGTTAAGGGTGGTGAGTTCCTTCCCATCCCAGGAAGGAGAACTTTACTTAGTCAAAGTTAGTTATGTAAAATTCTATTCCCCTAGACAGTGATTTGTTTTCAAAAATGGTATGTCAAAATTCTCATCTGCTAATGGTCTAGGAAAAGAAAAGTGCTGGAAGATTCAACTTTTTTTTTTTAACTTGACATGACTGCATCTACACAACATCTAGCATGTGGATACATCCGGTGAACAATAAAACGACACAGGACTGCTGAACACAAAGAGGGAGAGACCCCGGAAATATCACTGAGTCTCTGAATTTGTCACAGAATTGTCTACCTTCAGTCTTGTTATATGAGGTTATCTGTTTTCCTACATACATTTCTTTTAAGATTTTATTTATTTATTTGTTAGAGAGAGAGAGAGAGCGAGCGAGCACAGGCAGACAGAGTCCGCAGGCAGAGGCAGAGGGAGAAGCAGGCTCCCTGCCGAGGAAGGAGCCCGATGCGGGACTGAAGCCTGATGCGGAACTTGATCCCAGGACACTGGGATCATGACCTGAGCCAAAGGCAGCCACTCAACCAACTGAGCCACCCAGGCGTCCCTTCCTATATACATTTTATCAGATTTTTCTTCTTTAAACAAAAATATATATGTAACATATTATATAAGTAAAGGCTATAAAAAGGTGATTTCTCTGAAGTCATATTACATATCAATTACTTTATATGCATTATTTGATTTAACCTTTACAACAATCCTGCAAGGTCCATATTTGATCCCTATTTAAAGGTGGTCTGACTCAAAACCCTACATTTTCCCCATGACGTTGGAAGTCCTGACACAAAATTCTAATATGCATCTTTTAGTGTTGTTTCTCAACTTCCCTGATACCTGTTTGTTAGACTTCAAACTTTTATGAATATCGAAGTTATACAGCAGAGCATGGGCCTATGAGTATAGTTTGAGAAATAAAACAGACTGTTGAAACTTTACAAATGAAACAGACTGTTGAAATATTAGCTGTGCAAACTAAAACACATTTCTCAGAGTCTAGATTCTGTATTATTACTTGTATAAGACAATAATACGCCTTACACCCCAAAGGTTGTGATAAATATTAAATTAGAGAAGGCCTGTATAACCATGAGCCAATACCAATTTGGCCATATAAGTATGCCTTTATTCACATTAATACTTATTATCACAAATGCAGAGTCAATTTTTAAAAATCATATCATAGAATTTTAGGACTGTAAGAGCCTGCAGAGATGAAATTTTGTGACATCTCCGCCATCAAGAGGCAAACTTAATTCAAAAAATAGCTCACGGCAAAATATGTGTAAGTGACCTTTTTATGAATTTTTTAAGAGCTGAATAGAAATGAACTTAATCTCCATTATGAAACAATCATTTGGAATCAATGGCCGGTTAACTAAACATTGTAATATAGCTATGTGAAGGAGGGAAGAAGAGCACATCTAGTTAAAATTTAAGAACATGGCCATCTCCACTGCATTTTACCATGACAACTTTGTAGTGTTGTATAATTCAAAGAACACTGAACTTGGACTCCAATGATGTCGCTGGGAGCAAGCCCCTTCTGTATTATTTATTAGGTCTGTAACTCACCATCGCTAAATCTCATCTTTAATTCCAAAATGGGGATGATGATTTAGCCTTTTGCTGATCTCATAATATGATTCTAAAAATCAAAGAATATGCAGAAGATATCTGTACATTGAAATGTGGAATATTAATGTAAGAAAAATAAAAATGTCAGTGAACACAAATGGTGGAAACTTCAGACTCTGCCTTCTGTAACACATTCTTCAAGGTTTTGTTTTTGTTTTTGTTTTTTTCCCCTCCCTTGGGATATTTACTTATTCCTTATTCTTAAGCATTGGCAGCTTTCTAAAACTTCACAGCACGAACACAGCACAGGGCCACGGAGAGCTGTAGATTCAACCAGAGCCTTTTGATGACGGTGATCTCTGAAGGTTTCCCATGTATAGAGGTACTCTTGCTTTGCTCACTACAGTTGATAGAATCAAGCTACAGGGTTAGCATGTGATGGCTGGTTTGAGTCAAAGTTGGAAATCACTCAATCAAGAAACCACTCAGGTGCTCGCTTCGGCAGCACATATACTAAAATTGTAACGACACAGAGAAGATTAGCATGGCCCCTGCGCGAGGATGACACGCAAATTCGTGAAGCGTTCCATATTAAAAAAAAGAAAAAGAAAGAAAGAAACCACTCAGGCACTCTGTCTAGAAAACAAATGGATTAGAGAAGAAAAACCAAGATGACTCAGACCCACTTCTGAAAGTGTTTTTAATGGGGCATTGATTCAGCCTCTACTGAATATTTACTAAAAATAAAAAATAATATTGGCAACATTCTTTTGTGGAGTCTCTTGCAGACAGCTGTGACATCTAACGAACACTTGGAACACTGCATATAAAACTTCTATAAATAATAGCATCATTCTTGTCTATGATTATTTTCTCATTCTAAAAGGCCTTGCATAAAATGACCTATGTTTCAGGAATGCCAGAAAGCTCTAGAAACTAATAAATTGGGCACCACTACTCATTAATCTGTGATTGCATTTTCCAGTTAGTATGAAAGTTCAGAATCCTTTATCCCCGTAGAAAATATGCTTTATGTGCTGGTTAGACTCTCAGACTGGCCCAAAACTTGACAGCAAACTCAGTGTGACACAAAACGGGACAGAGCTGCTCAGAAAGCTAAGGCATCACTAGCAGCAACGACAGTGGACATTATACAAGACACAGAACAAACCAGGAGCAAGAAAGTCACATGCCACTCATGGGGGACATGTTTGAGGAGGAATCTGTCCAAAAAAGACCAGTGAATCATATAGAAACCACAAGTTACCTCTCCTTCTCCCTTCATAGCCAAGTGTCCAGAAGGAATATTCTACATTCATTGATTAAGCAGCTATTTATTGAAAATTTATCAGGTACTGTTTGATACTATAAAAGGAGATAATGAGTGTGGAGATATTACACACTGGAGTATATATCTAGGACCACAACCATTCAGGTGTTTTGTTTTGTTTTGTTTTGTTTTAAAGACTCTTATTCACTTATCTGAGAGATGGAGAGCACAAGCAGGCAGAGAAGCAGGCAGAGAGGAGGAAGCAGGCTCCCCGCCGAGCAGAGAGCCCAATGTGGGGCTCGATCCCAGGACCCTGTGACCATGACCCGAGCCGAAGGCAGAGGCTTCAACCCACTGAGCCACCCAGGCGCCCCACCATTCAGTTTTAAGGAATGTAAATGCCCAGAATTGTCAAACTGCTTTCTGAAGTTATCTGACCAATTTATTATTCCACTGGCAGTACATAAACTTTCACACTGCTTTCTATCCTTTCTAATACTTACTATAGTCATATTTCTTGATTTTTATCAGTCTAATGGGTATAAAATTTTATCTGATTATGCTCTTAACTTGCATTTTCCAAGCCATTAAAGAGACTAAGCAACTTTCTTTTCATTTATTCCTCATTTTGTTTCAAGTCAGTTCACGTTGTCTATTTTTCAATTAGGTTCCTTACTTTTCTTACTGATGTATAAGGATTTTTAAAGAAAAATATATAAATATATATTTTAGAAACTGATCTCTTATTAGTTAATTGTGTTGAAAATTTTGTCTCCAGTTCACTGCTTGTCTTTTTACTTTATTTAAGTACCTTATGATGAATAGCAATTCTTAAATACAATGTAGTTATATTAATCAGTCTTTTCTCCTATGTTAGCATTTTTTATTGCTTGTTTCAGAAGTCTGTCCTTACTCAGAAGGCATAAGATAGTCTCCTAAATACATTTTTTAAAGTTTTAAATATTTCACTTAAACCCTCTTTCTACCCAGAATTGATTTCTGAGTGTGTGTTCCCCCCAGTAACTTTCCAATCCATGCATTTTTAATTGTGCTACAGTCCTCCCCAAACCAAAATTGCTCTGCTTCAGGTCATAACTGTGTTATCAAATACAATGGGTAATTTCCTTTGCTTTCTGCTTTTTTCCCCCATCATTTGCAGCATTTAAGAATCTCTAGAACACTTCCTTCTTGAATCTCTGTCTTGAATTCACTTCATCTTTCACTTCTGATGTTATTCTTCCCCAATTTTCCTTCTACCTCTCGGTCTGATCTTTTTTGGCCTTCATAGATTTCTCCACTTGCATCCTAAAAAGTGGGATGACCCAAGGTTCCATCTTCAATCATTCTTCTCATCCATTTAGTCATTCTCAGTATTCTCCCCATACCCTTGTTTAATTAGACACATATATGCTAATGACCCGCATATCCATTAAACCCAGCTTGGGTCCCTTTCCATATTTGCTAGGTCTCCTGACTCGACTACCTATTAGACACTGCTATTGGGGTTATCCCAAAGGCATCTCAAAATAGTCATTTTTAAAAGAAAGCTTTTCTTCCATCCCCCTACCTTGCAAAATCTTTTCCTCTTGCTTCATTCTCTAACCTAGAAATTGATGCTAACCTCCACCTGGTTAACAAATCAGAAATAGAAAGCCATCCTACACTCTTGCTATGCCATCACTCTCCTTCACTCTCTGCATCTAATCAATCACCTAGTTCTATGCATTCTTTCACCTACATTTCTCCCATGGGTGCCATCTCTATATTTCCTCAACTGAGCTAAAATACGGCTCTCACCTGAAGTTATACCATCAACTGAATGAAATCATGCTGGTCCTTTTCATACCCAACTCCTACTACAGGGTCTGCAGGAGGTTCATGCCATCCTTGCTCCTACCACTTCCAGGCTGTGAATGTTGCATCTTCATATGAAATACCTATTCCTTTGATGTCTGTGTCATTCTGATAGATGAACCTTATTCCTCATTGTGGCTTTATCTACAGATTTGTCAACATCCTCCCCATTCACTGACAATTTTTATGTCTTCTACCCATGACAAGCCCTCTCATCATGATGGGTACCATTAATATTTACATAGATGACATACCAAACCTTGGCTCCTCATTTCTTGATGTAACCCTTGGTAACCTCCTATTCAACTCTACCACATATCTCACTCTATATATCCTTCCTCTGGGCAACCTTTTCCTCTCACATAGTTCTAAGTTTTTTCTATTTTATAATTCCTGCCAAAACTATCTTCAGCCAGACTCATTCTTTGAGCTCTAGATGTGCATAAGGCACTTCTGCTGGACATCTCCATTTGAATGTCTTCTAAACACCATGAATTCAAAACTGAATTCACTATATGTATCTATTTAAAAGCTCCCTCTTGTCTTCCATTATACCATATCTCAGAAAAAGGTAGAGCTATCTACCCAGTTGCCAAAGGAGCTATTAGTTCCTTCTATTTGTTTATTCTCCAAATTAAATAAAACACTGAGTCACCACCTCCTAAATATACCTCAAATCTCTTCCCTTCCTTTCATCCTTCTGTCACCATCCCAGATCAAACCACTCTACATCTTTGCTGATACAGCAACAGCCTTCTGATGGGTTTCCCTTTCTCCATTCTTTCTTTGTTTTAATATAGTTTCACATGATGTGACAGCAAGAATCATTTTCCAAAAATGCAAATTTGTTTACATCCCCTATTAAAATCCCTTGGTTAACCTTAGCTCTTCTTCCCTGATGTCAAATAAAGTGTGGGTGGGAGAGATGCTTTTATTTTTCTGGATCAAACACACAAAAGGAATCTAGATAGCTGTATAAAACTATCCTTTACTCTAGGCTAAAGTTGTAGTTACTCAATCGGGAAAGGTGGGTGGGGTCACGGACACTGGGGAGGGTATGTGCTATGGTTAGTGCTGTGAAATGTGTAAACCTGGCGATTCACAGACATGTACCCCTGGGGATAAAAATTTGTTTATAAAAAATAAAAATTAAAAAAAAAATAAAGATCGCAAGATGAAAAGGAAAAAAAAAAAAAAAGAATTACAGAGGCACTAAGGCAGGTGTAGGAATCTAGGAGCAGCCCTTCCACCCTATTCTACCACTCTCCCCAGCATCCTCCTGGTCAGCCTCAAAAATTTTACCCCTTTTGAACTTTATATCCTCTTTCCCCTTAAGTATTTTTTATGCCATTTTCTCCTCATTCTCAGAGTCATACCTCTTTTTGTGTGAGCTGTCAGTCACTTTCATTGACTTTCCTGCTAGATAGGGAATCCCAGAGATGAGATTCAGGAAAAGAAAACCTCACAGTGATCAGCTCTCCTCAGTGGTAGGGTTTCCTTAAGTGGTATCTGTAAGATAATCAGAATTTTCACATTGTGGTAGAGTTTTATCATCTTTAATTATGTTAAAACAATATAACATGTATCTACCTCTTTCTATTGTCTTAGAATATGCCTCACTCCTGAGAGAGGAACATAAAAGAAATATCCTGAAAAATATAGCCGTATGTTTATAATTTATTATTGTCCTTAGTATAATTATTAATGTCTATTTATTCTGTTTCATCTTTCCCCATCCTCCTACTGATACTTGATCCTGATAGCAAACATTGGTTCACCTTCCATATCTAGTCAGCACTCACCATTTATGCATGTACAAACATCATATCATAAGGTACCTATGACTGCCTTATTACTTTCTCTAGTCTTAAGGGCATGCTTGGCTAGTGTTCAGGTCAGACCAGAAGTGCTGGGGCATTAGTATACGTAGGAACAGCCCTCAACCAACTATGAATGGGAACTGGTCGATAAGTGTCCCAGTTTCCTTACCCTTTGAATAGAACAATTTTGAGGAATGGTACATAGTCTTTCAGAGGTCCCCAGTGGGGTTAGGCCCTAGTGATCCTCAGAGGTAATCTGGTTGTTAATGTATTCTGTATTGGCTTTGCTACCTTCTCAGTCTCGCTTCCTCCCTTACCTACAAAATCTTTTTCAAACAACCTCTTACATAAACTACTTGCACTCAAATCCTTCATCTCAAGATCTGCTTTGAGAGAACCCAACCTCAGACAATGAGTACCAGAAAGAGGCCTAAAAAGCAAACTTTGGGGACTGGATTCTGCATTTGGAGCATTCACAGTGAGATGGCAATAAGAACCCTATTGCTGGTGATAACCCCTAATATGCTGTGGCATCACTACCGTAAGTAATTCTTAGATCTCATCATTGATGACTGGGATTAGGTAGAGGTAGGAAGAAAAAAAACTGCTGCTCCTAAAGGCTGTGAAATAGGTTGGCTAGTGTTAATAGCCACAAAAGCTCTAAAGGAGGAAAATGACACTCTCAGACCAATCAACTATCAATAGGGCTCAGGGGAAAAGCCAGAATGCCTTCATGGCAGCATTTAAAAATATTTTATCTCCAGTTTCCCAGATACTGCTTTAAATCAGGCCCAAATTTGGACTGTGATGGTGAAAGAAAGAGCTACAGAAGTGGCTGAATTCAAAGCCCCCAAAAATCACCTATGCTGATCTCATGGAAGTAATAAAATCCCAAGATGTAAAATGTAGACATCTGAGTCGATATGCTTGAGAACTTTCAACTTCTAGATTTCTCTGGGCAGACAAAAGTGGCTCCCTCTACCTGCTACAGGAGGGCAGGTTCCTACTGCCTGAAGTCCAAGAAAAATCATCCTCTGTCCTAAGGTAAATGACTTATACAAGAATGCTTGAACTTCTTAAGATCTATCCATGCACCACCTTATTGTTTCTGGACCACTAATTAGAGTCATACCTCAGCATTATCTAAGGAGGAAAGCAAGTATTCATCAAAAGAATGGGAGGACCTAACTAATGTTCCTACTAGGAGAAGATGCCTTGGGATATACTAGGGGTGATAGATGTGAATTAAGGGAAGGAATATAAGCCACAGGAATATAGTAGAAAGTTTATTGATATAGGGGACCTCTTCTGTGTCTCTAGTATAATATCCTGGTAAGGATGCCCAGATGGTGTTAATATTATACCAAAGTGTTGATTTGTAGCTTAGAAACAACAATGGCCTATAGTACATGAAGTAGAGATGCAGAAAGAGTCTTGACAAAGTACTAAGAAGGGGTCAAAGGTCATAGAGATGTTCAACCGCTAAAATGAATTTACTATACGGAATGAGAAAAAGCCCTACTTTGGGGGTAGAAATTACTAAAAAAAAGAAAAAAGAAAAAAATCCAGTAGTTATCTATGCTCCCTTTTGAAGGTAGAATAGGGCAGAAACTCTCTTCATTAAAACAATAGTGAATAAGAAAGGTGCTAGTAGGCAGGCTACCAGCATCATTGGAAAACACACTGGCGATTTTCCTTAAAGAAAAGGTTGAAGGATGTAGATGTTGCAATGGAACTTGGCTACTGACTATCAATGGGGATGCTAGGATTCTGTAATAGCAGAGGCCATATAGTAAGGTTACAGCAAATAGCAGCAAGACCAAAATGGTAACTATGGGGCTTAACCTACAGGTATCTGAGGTGATGCCTGATATATTATTGATGTTCCTTGTGAAGATAAAGATGATCAGCCTATGGTTGTATTATCTGACCACCACCACAACAAAAAGCAAGAACAGGTGAGAAAAAGACTAATATCAATGACTGTAATAGAAAACCATAATCTAGCACCAAATTTCCATATTTGAATCAGTTTTCAGATTCAGAGTTTCTTAGGTAAAACACAGGATGGTTGCCTTGAGGAAAGTCCCCAGAATGTTACAGCATATACATGCAATAGTTTTTTCCTAAATACTTTCTCATAGCAACCTAAGGCTATTTACAAAAGTTACTATCTACTGGCAAAGAAAGAATAGTCAAATATTCTGAGGGCAACTGAATACAAGATCTGAGATGACACTAGTATGAGGCCATCATGGCTCCCTATTAAAGTAGAAGCAGATACAGGTCAGGTGATAAACAGAGTCCTAATCAAAGTTCATCTCATTATGAGTCCATTGATCCTTTGGTCATTTATTTGAAACTTATGTGTATAAATTTGTTGGATATATTTGGATCCTGAAAGAAAAACAGTTCATGGAGTTAGAGCCATTATTATAATAAAGACTGAGTAGAAATCCCTTAAACTATCTACCTCCTCAGGCCAAGATAGTAATTAAAGTATTGTTACATTCTAGGTAGAATGGCAAAGAATTGTTCCACCATTAAAGATTAAATAATTCAGGGTTCTCACTCATTCCCATTTAACTCCCTGGTATGATCCTATCCTGTAAAACTAAATGGATCAAGGCAGGCAGGTCTAAAGGTGAAAGACTACAAAAATTATAGAAAAAAATGCATATATGTATATATATATATATATATGTATATATATATATATACACACATATATATATCCCAGTTCCTCACATAGAGCTCCTTAAACCCTTATAATTTCCTAAGTGATAAGAGCACTATGAACACCTTTTGTCCTAAAATTTGGTATTTGACTGTGGCTCATGCTACAGGGCTCCTAATCCCATGGAATTTCCTAGATGATAACGGTGTCTTTTGTTTTTATGAGGCAATGTTTAGTGGTCTCCTGTATGGGAGCTCATCACCAGAAAGACCAAGACATGATTAAAAGCTTGGAATTTTCAATCCACTCCCCATTCTCCAGAGAGGAGAGAGAGGTGAGAAATGAAGTTAATAATGCATCATGCCTATATTATGAAGCCTCCATAAAAACCTAGAAGTATGGGATTCAAAGAGCTTTCAGGTTGGTAAACATGTGGAGATATTGGGAGAATGGTGTACTCAGAACATGGAAGTCCCCTGCCTCTTCCAATATACTTTGTCCTATGCATCTCTTCCATTTGGATGTTCATCGCTATCTTTTCTTTTCTTTTTCTTTTTTTTTAAAAGATTTATTTATTTATTTATTTATTTGAGAGAAAGACAGACAGGATGAGCAGCAGGGGCAGAGGGAGAGGAAGAGAGAACCTCAAGCAGACTTCGCGTTGAGTGTCGAGTCTGACACATGGCTTGATCACAACCTGAGCCAACATCAAGAGTTGGATGCTTAACTGCACTACCCAGGCACCCCCACCTCTATCTTTTATTATTTCCTTTCATAATAAGCTGGTAAAGAGAAGTAAACTGTTATCTTGAACTCCGTGAGATGCTCTAGCAAATTAATTGAACCTAAGGAGGGAAGTCATGGGAACCTCAGATTTATAACTGATCTGTCAGAAGCACTGATGATAACCTAGACTTGCAAGTGACATCTGAAGTGTGCGTCGGGGGAGTCTTGTGGGACTGATCCCTTAAAGGGAAAAGAAAAAAAACAGGAAACCCGCACATCTGATGTCAGAAGTTTTATGAATATAATAGTGAGAATAAAGGAGAAACTTGGAAATAGAGTAGGTTTTCTACAGAGACCCAATTGTAGGTGCTTTGCCAGATATGATATCTTAACTAGAACAGGTCAAATAGGCTTTACAACTTGATAAGGGCTATTCATCTAAAGATTATCATATTTTCAATTTCCATCAAAAAAGAAGTATCAAGAGAAGTTTGGTTTCACCTGGAGAAGATAATAGTATGTATTTATAGTCTTGCTTTAACTCTAAGTTAACCCTTTTGCTCTCTATCATAATATAGTCCAAAAGAGTCTTGATAATCTTGACATTTTCACAAACATCACACTAACCTATTATTTTAATGGATCTGAAGAGCAGAAGAAGAAATGACATAAATATGTACCACTGATAAGATACACATGCACCAGAGGGTGACAGACAAACCCTGAAATGATTCAAGATACTGCCATATTGGTGAGCTTTTTAGAGGTTCACTACCGGGAGGTAATTTTGGATATCTACTCAAAGTGAAAGGATAAGTTCACACATGTTGCCCCTTCTACTACTGTATTTAAGATATAGCAAATGCTGTATTTGGAACCACTGCTCCTACACATTTATACGGTAATACGGAAGTGGGAATTGGGTCCTAAAAGGCCCAGATGATACAAATTAACATAAAAAAGTAGCGCATACCTACCCTTCTCCTTCAGCTCATATATATGACCCAATAAGGCAATTCTTAAATCTGATAGGCCAGCTCAATATGTTGAGGTGGGCCACAGACTTACTGCTAATACACAACAGCCCAAGTCAGGGATGGCCTGAGAGACCATATAAGGGCAATTGCCATTGTACACCTATCTGATCATCAGCTTCATGTGGAAAGAGAACAAAATGCTCAGACTACTTGGGGATGAAGGGAAGAAGTTCTGGGTAATCCCACCAGACAAGCAATTTGGAACAGCAAGTGTTGACCAAGGTGAGGGGAATCTAGAAAAACTGGTAGAGGACACAAATGATCTATTTCAAATTTGGCCTTGGGATTAACTGCAGCAGCAAAGACTATAGTTGTCCCAGTATCTCTTCCATTATAAGTTCCATTATTAACTGTGACCAAAAACCGAAGGTCCACTGAAAGAGCAGAGAGGACTCAATATGGGACACTGTACATGAACACATTTTATTTCAAATACCTGTGACGGCATGAGAGCTCTCTCTGGCTATAAGAGCTTGTTCAACCTACATTCTAGCCAACATAGAAGTGTTGGGGATTAATATCCCTAAGAACAGCCTTCAATCAATTATAGATAGAATTTAATGAATCGGGGTGCCTGGGTGGTTCAGTGGTTTAAGTGTCTGCCTTTGGCTCAGGTCATGAATCCACATCTTGGGATCAAGTCCCTCATAGGTTTTCCTGCTCAGAGGGAGTCTGCTTCTCCCTCTTCCTCTGCCCCATCCCTGTGCTCATGCTCTCCCTTCCTCTCTCTCTCAAATAAATAAAATCTGTGAAAAAAAAAAAGAATTTGATAAATAAATACCATGGTTTCCTCATCCCTCAGATATCACAATTCTGAGGCATTTCCATGCAGTCTTCCACAGTAAGAGTTCCACAGTAAGATTGAGCTCCAGTGTTCAAAGAGGTAACCTGTTCATTAATTCATTCTGTACTGAGTTTCTGACCTTCCCAGTCCTTCTTGTCCACTCTTTTCTGATCATCCTAATAAGCTACTTTTACTCAAACTATGCCTCAGGTTCTACTAGTGAAGAATCCTACCAAAGACAATGTGAACTTTATTTCAGATCCTAAGATATTTCCTGCTCTGTTTCCTCTTCTGGTACATTGTCCCCAGCCCATAAACCTCTACCTCCCAGGTTCTCCTAGCTAAGTTTTATCTGTCTTCCCTTAGGAAGGGTGACTCTAATCCCCGGACAAATTAGATTCCAGAAATATATGCTCTCATAGCTTTCCATATGTCCTTTACCATAGTTACCAGACTTATTGTTATAATCTTTATTTTCCAATTAACTTTAACTGTTAGGAAGACAAGGATGATGTTTTGTTCTTAAAAAATCCCAAATGTGGGGCGCCTGGGTGGCTCAGTGGGTTAAAGCCTCTGCCTTCGGCTCAGGTCATGATCCCAGGGTCCTGGGATCGAGCCCCGCATCGGGCTCTCTGCTCAGCAGGGAGCCTGCTTCCTCCTCTCTCTGCCTGCCTCTCTGCCTACTTGTGATTTCTGTCTGTCAAATAAATAAAATCTTTAAAAAAAAAAAATCCCAAATGTCTAGGACAGAGCT
Source organism: Mellivora capensis (assembly GCA_004024625.1). Classification (NCBI taxonomy): domain Eukaryota; kingdom Metazoa; phylum Chordata; class Mammalia; order Carnivora; family Mustelidae; genus Mellivora; species Mellivora capensis. The sequence continues at coordinate 20,386 of PISX010003473.1, read as the reverse complement.
ACTATATAGTAGGCACTCAATAAATATTTTTTGAATGAAGCCACTTACAAAACTAAATTTATTACAATGGCTTCGCTCAATCTCAGTATAAGGTCTTATCCTCTCTGATATCACCTCCAGCTATTTCCCCAGATGCACCCTTCACTCCAGGGAACTAAACTACTTGCAGTTCCCTACCCATACTTAGTCATACTGCCAAGCCTGTACCCATTTGTTTCCTCTGCTATTATAGTATGCCATTCATCTCCATCTAGCTAGCTTCTACCCATCCTCTTACGTAAAGTATAACCATCTAAGGAAATTTTCCCCTAATACCCCACTAAGATCTACAGGTTTCCACTCTTAATTCTACTATAGTTATTCTACTATAAGCATAATTCTACTATAATTCTACTATAATATTTAAGCATAATTCTACTATAATTATTCAATATACTGTAATCATTTTAAACTTATTTTTCTTGCCCCTTAACCCATAAATTGCCCAAGAAATTAATCTTTGAGTGTTTTATTTTTATATACTGCCAAGCGTAGTACCTGGGGAAAAAGTTAAGTGCTCAACAAATATTTTCTGGCTGAAGGTGAATATGAAGTATCATTAAGAACATTGGGCCCCTGGGTGGCTCAGTGGGTTAAAGCCTCTGCCTTGAGCTCAGGATCCTGATCCCAGGGTCCTGGGATGGAGCTCCGCATTGGGTTCTCTGCTCAGCGGGGAGCCTGCTTCTCCCTCTCTCTGCCTGCCTCTCCTCCTACTTGTGATCTCTCTTTGTCAAATAAATAAATAAAATCTTAAAAAAAAAACCACAAAAAACGAACTAGGGATATTTAGCCTAGAAAGAAGTCTTAAGGAAAGCAGGACCTCCTCTCAAGTGTATCAAGGCTATCTAAAGAAAGAAGTTAGCATCACAATGGAGGGGCTTTTCTCGGTGTTTTACAGCTAATTGCTTTCTGAGATTGCATAATAAGATACTGGGAATGTTTAAAAAAAAAAGTTTCTTGGTTGCGACAACTGCTGATGTGTACAGTTCCTTATAACAATTACTAAATCCTGCTGTTGGTGGTTGTTAACAGTTTGATGCGTATCTGTACGTGTTAATAGAAAAAGGCTTAGAATCCAGCTGCCTGGGTTCAAATACCAACTCAGCCTCTTAATAGCGGTATGACCTTGGGCAATTCAGTGCCTCGGTTTCCACATCTGTAAAATGGGGATAATAAAAGTACCTACTTCCTAGGGTGGTTGTGAGGGTTAAACATGAATGATCACATGTGAAATACTTAAAATAATATGTACTATGTATTATTTTCATTAAATCTACTAGCCCAAAGCAGGCCAATGAGTATTAAATGTTAGAAGGCAAATTTTGATTCAATTTAAAAATGATTTTATGACAATTTAAGTTTTCCAACAGTAGAATTAGCTGTCTTACAATAGTAAACATCATGCCACCAGAAATTAAACCATCCAGCCAAGCTACAGCAACTATTCTGAAATGCAGTAGAGATTATTTTTAATACTAAGGTACTCTGATTCCATGGATTCCCCAGCACCACAGTATGATATCAAATGCGAATTTGTATATAACATCTTCATTAGGAATTTCAAATCCCTTATATTCCTAAACTTTCTTCCCCTTTTCAGAGGTAGAAAACTAAATATTGATCCAAGGAGGCCAAAGAGTACATTATCACTAACTCTTTCTTAAGTATCTCTTTCAGCTAGATAATAGCCATAACTAATCAGCTGAAAAGGATACTCCTGAAGTCTGGCTAGAACCATAAGAATCAGAACATAAGCAACAACTTGCTCTCTGCCAACATTACTCTCTAGCTGACACCGTTCTTGGGTTTCATGGTCTAGGTAACACATATGAGAGGATCATAATATTGCTACTCAGTCTACCACATGCCTAGGTAGGGGGATTCTGGAGAAAAAGAAATTTGAAAAGCATGAAAAAGCATAAGGAAAGTTATAAATTCTCATTTACTTTGCAAGAACCTGCATGACCCCCAAAAGAAAAGGTGAACGACAATTCACGAAGGCCTGCCTCTAAGGTTTGGTCTGGAAAGAAGCACTATTTTCCCCCAACTTTTCATATTATCTAGCACCCCCTAGCCCACTTCCCGGAATATATATCTAACTACGGACACATAGGAACTATATATAGAAAGAGACTTGTACTTTTTTCCCTGACAAAGTCATTACAGGGGATTGTATTCCTTGTTTCATTTTTGTTCCTTCTAGCAGTACTTTGGGTTGTATAAATCCAAAATTTAGAAAAAGAAATTGATACAGAGATTGAATTAAATCACTCAAGCAGAAAGGTCACATTGAAAGTTCTCTAATGACATTAATGCAAGAACTGGAACTCAACAATGACATTTCTAAAAAAAATTGTAGGTTTTACTGCATTTTTCTTGACAATCCCTTAAATGCAAACCATGTAGAAAACTAAAACTAAAAGAATACTTCTCTCCTAAAAGCATGGAGGCAAGTTGCAGCTCTAAAAGGACAACTTTATTAATTGTACATTTTTAAAAACTATCACCATATTCTTCTCCCTTCTGTTATGTACTAATTAAAATTTCCTCCTTAGAAAACACTATTTGGAGTTTTCCTCTGAAATTCTTAAATGGTTAAATTCTTAAGTGCTGAAATTATAAGGTGGCTTTACCACACACCAAATCCATATAATAGCCTATTTCTGGTCTTACAGACTGTCCACTGGACATTCTTGTCATTTGTGTCCTAAAGGCTGAATGTGGGACTTGTCCTTCTAAAAAGTAAAGCAACTGGTATAACTTCCTAGAGCAATTACACATGAAAACTCTAAAACCCTCTTTTCCAGGTAGACTTTTCAATTGCTTTATCCCTTTCTCTTCTAGGAAGGAAGGAAGGAAGGGGGAAGAAGGAAGAAAGAAAAAGAAAGGAAGGATACTCTTTGTACCTAATAAAGGACAAAATAATCATAGGTGACAGAAATGTCCTTCATATTATTAAATACTGTATAAAAATCTTTTGATGAACATTAATTCAGTGAGCATATAAGTATCTTTTTCCCAGTTCTAATCTTTTGAGTTTATTTTATAATCTTTATAAATATTTTCACCTCAACCCTTTCTCAAATCTTTCACTTCCTATGCCATATAAAAATAAAAGGGCACGGAAGTCTTAGCTTATAGACTGTTTTGAGAATTCCAAATTAAGGCCACTAGTAGACAAGTTCTCAAACTTTATTTAGTCTTTGTACCAGGAACATTTGTCCTGGTATCAGGGGCATGCCTGTCAGCTTCCCTCTAGGTAACTGTCCTAATTACCCATTATCTCTTGTATTCCATTAAATATTCCAGAGAAACAGGTATTGAAAGTATGAGAGGATTGGTCTGCCCTATGGCAAATCACAGTTCAGTGCTGTGTGTATGTTTTTAAACAGAGAATGTAGTGTCTGTAAGAAATTTTTGGTATTTGATGAGAATTTAAAGAATCCCAGGAGTTTGGGGGCAGTGTCTACATTACAAGGACAGTATTTATACTAATTCTATTTCCCCCAAAACTTCAAAAAACAAGAACTCGTCCTATTTCTGAGTTAGTTATTTGATGTGTCTATTATACTGGACTAAATTGTGATTCCTGGTCTCCACATTCTGTCTTCGTATAGAGCACAGAACTTTTCCTTCATCTCCTCATTTCCCTTTCATGTCTTACATGATAGATGGTTAATGGTCTCAAATTTCTCCTATCCCAATAAGCACACCTCTTGGTTATATGCCTTTACTGCTTCTCCCATGCAAAGGGAGTTTCTCTTTCTACTCCTTTGAATATGAACTTGCCTGGACTTTCATGGAGAATGCCAGAAGTGATAAGTGAATTTAGGTATCTAGATCTCAAGAGGCCTGCATCTCCTGCCTTTGCCCTCTTGGAATATTGCCCTAAAACTTCCAGGTAAGGAAGCCAATCTAGTCTACTGAAGAAACAGAGGTTCCAGCTGAACCTTGAGTGGAATGCAGCAAGACATCTTTACCCCACCTTCCAAAGGTCGCGGTGTGTTCAAAGAGGAAGGGGTAAACCATCATGACTAGTATTTAGTGACAATTTTGTGATTTGTTTATTCTCTCTACCTAGAAACTACCTCAAACTAAAAAAACAAGGATTTTGTAAGCATTGAAGTGCTGTTTTGTTATAGTTGACTCGAAAAAGAAAGGTAACGATGTGGTCTAGTGGTTTCCACATGTATTTGAATGTCAGCAGCTCTGAGTTGTAATCTCATCCGACTGTCTTTCTGGCTGACTCCGATTACCTAAGAAAAATTACCCAACTTCTCACTGTCTCATTTTTGCTACCTATAAAATGGAAGAAATTGCCCTTACCTCACAGAATTTTTTAGAAGTAATTGTTATTTGTAAACCCTGGAAATATATACTGTGATGATCCTTAAGACACACACACATATACACTCAGACATACATTTTCTTTTACATACATTTTCTTGACACCCAAATTTTTTTTTATTTTGTTAAATATCTTAGGAAAAAATTAAGATGGGAGCAGTGAGGTTTATGATTTTTCTTTTCCCATTTTACAGCACCTCACTCCCAATTCAGCAGCATGGAGAATCTTTCATTTGTTGTTAGCTCCTGTGCTGGGCAGTGATTCAAATTCCAGAGGTTAGTGGCAGCATCTCAGAGAGATTCTCAGATTTTCAAAGCTCCATTTTCTTTTAATTAGCTCCCTCTCTGCCTCAGGCAACAAGTTCAGGGAATCAATAGGTTAGACTGAGTACAGACTTTGTAGGTTTCAGGAGCTACGGTATGTTGGGACTTGTCAGACCCCAGATTCAGGTTTCAGGAGGTAAGCATCACTGGTCCAAGAGCACGGAGAGATTTCAAATAGAAGCAGCTCACCAGCTTCACAGAGACTGCCTGCCCACGATTCCCAGGCAGGGACTGCCATTATTTCCAACCACAGTTGGCCTTGAACAAGTCACCGAAGCTCCAGGGCTTGCCCTAGAGGCCTGCAGACCTCGCCTGACACTGGCTAAGAGTTAATATCGCACTTGAGAGAAGCTGAAAGCCTGAATTCAGCTGAGGTTTCCAAGTCTGCGCACTATATGTCCACCACTCTTATTATTTCTCCTGTCATAAGTCTTTCTCCATACCCAGAAGATATTTTGAGTAACCCTGGCTATATTCCTACTCCGTTCAAATTCTTAATTTCTGATATTACTACTCTTCACTTATTGTAAACATGAGCTGCACAGAGGCGGACAATAGCTTTGCTAAGTGAGGCACAGGGGATTTGTTTTAGGGTCCAAACCCCCACTCAACAGTTCCTGTTGCTCTAGGTGTTGCAGTAATTGTTCGGGCACAGACTATACAAAGTCAAGGGCAAAGCATTTGGGATTCTTTGTGAGCATTCATTATTTATGCTGGAAATGGAACTCCAAAACGCCTCGCAAAAAAATCAGATTAAGTGACATGAAAAAAATAAAAAAGACAAAGCCTTAGTAATAAATCAGTCAGTAGCCAGTATTAAGTGACAGTAAATACCATTAGGACTGGTTCTGTTTGAAGCTGCAAGCAGTGTGATCCTGAGGGTTTATCTACAAGAATCACAAGGTATCTGAAAAGTTGAGAAACAGGCAAACTAATTTTTAAATTATATGTTAGTTATATTTTTAAAAAATACTCAAAATATTTAAGGGTACAATACCTCTAAATTTCAATAGTTAAATTTTTAATCTGGAAAGCTATAATGGATATACACCCAAATGTCCAAAATGTCTGGAAATACAGGAAAAGTACTGTACTTAGTGGTTTGTTTTTATTTGCTTCTTTTTTTTGTTTTGTTTTTCTTTTAGATTAACACTTGAACTCACTGCTTTAAATTTCAAAATGCTTCACTTGAAAATGTGTCTGGAGGTTGAAGAAAAACATTTGAATCTATTATATGAAAATGTGATGTACATACTGTGTAACATTGACTTTTTCAGATTCCCTGTATAATGATAAAAGATCCAGTGTTGCTCATGCAAAAAAAAAAAAAAAAAAGGCTTAACTAGAATCGATTGATTAATTTAAGAAAGCTGAGTGTGTGGAGACGAGCAGGGGAGAGGACCATAAGAGATAAACAGGAAGCAAGACAGTTAAGTTACTATAGAGCATGAGACTCTTACTCTCAGGGTTGTGAGTTCGAGCCCCCTGTTGGGTGTAGAGATTACTTAAAAATAAAATCTTAAAAAAAAAATTACTGTATGGAGCCCAAGAGAAAAGTTTGGGGATAGGGAGTCTGTTCATTCTATGGGTATAGTGGGCTTGGGCATTTTATCAGGTCTCACCAGGTCTGAGACAAACATCCTTTTAGGCTAACCACCTCCCTTTGCTTTAAATTCTTGCTCTTGGGGAAACCTTCAGAACTGCTAATTCCCACTTTCCATATATCTCAAGCCTGGGAAAAGGAGCACTTTGGTACCAGTTTGGGACTGAGGCACAAAAAGGATTTATGACTCTCAGCCCTTGTTCTGGTTTCAACTTTCCTTCCTAAGATATGTGAGAGTAAAGTAATCACAGTTGATATTTGGAATTTTAAAGCAAAGTCCCATTACTTGCAGGGCAGAGATCAAAATATTAAACATGTAAATCCTCCTCTACCTTTCTTCCCCTCAGCCATACATATTAGGCACTTTTTAAACTTTGGGATGGGAGAAAATGTGCCAGCAATGTCCATGCTCAGTCTTGGATATAAGGAAAGTTAGCTACCCCAAGCCAAACAGCTCTCTGACCCTTTTTGGCCACCAGACAGCTGTTGCTGAACCCTGACAGCTTCTCAACGGAGAGTTAACACATAAAACCCATGGCAGGTCTGACCCTGAGGTCTCTGAAATGGTGGAGAGATGCCAGCCAGGAAGGTCTCACTTAGGTGCTTGACAGGGGTCTGTAGTCTCTACTTCCTGATAGCAAATATGAAGGATGGGTCAGCCATATTGAGATATCCTCTGACCCTTTACTTTTGAACTATTGTTACTTTCTTCACATTAATCCAACAAATCTCTTGACATTTATTTCCCCCAATACATGACATAAATATTCAAAGCAATAAGGAAAACCTACCCAGATGATAAGCACTTGCTAAAGTCATTTTATCTTATAATATGTGGAGAGCAAATTAAGCAGACCTATCAATGTAAGTGACCAATTCATTTCAATTCATTATAAAGGATATCAGACACCATACTGTTGTGGATTTAGTTAACGGCATCACTCCACAGTACTTTTTGAGGGTACTACCAAACTAGGTTCTGGATCTGCAAAACCGATGATTAGATTCTATAATCTGATGAAGTCACATATACGCATACTCTTTTTTTTCTCTTTTGATGTCTGAAATTCCGGGTACACTTGTTCAGATTTTATCTTTACAAAGTTACATATCTATGCGCACTTCTAGCGTAAGATTTAGACCAAACCCCAAAAAGGATAAAGGCATCACTCAAATTCCATGTGTTTCCAAAGAAATCAAAAGAAATTAAAAATTTTAAGTAAATAAGTACATTTAAAGGAGACCTTGCTTTAACATCTGGCGTCTCATAGCTTTTTTTTTCTGGTCATTTTTCTATCTTATTTACTTCATTTTCTCTTAAATTAGTAGATGAATTTGACCGGCCTGGAAAGAGAGGCTCTAACAGCAGTGTCAAGGGGCAAAGACTGAACAAGCTTTCCTACATCACCCCTGTGTCTCAACAAGGCTGTACCAAATGTCTAATTTTAGTATTTGGCTCAACACCAAACACCTGGAAATGGCATTCAGCCAGAGATGAGCACAAAGCTAAACAGTGGGTGACAAGTGCATCTGTCTCCTCTTATTTTCTCCTTCTCAGCTATTAGGTATATAAGATAGTTATTAGGTAAATAAGGTAGTTATTAAATGATGACTTCTGCAAAGCCTACAATTTTAGTTTTCACATTTCATCTTACCAACATTTACAAGCTCCTCAGCAAGCAACCCTTTGTTATGAAAACCAGTTTGACTTCCTACTCAATACTATCTCTGAGGATGAATTTCAACCCATTTTCTCCTCAGACCAGAGGTACACAAGAAGCATGTCAGGTGTCGCATTTGTTGAAATGGAAAATTCGCAAGTGATGAGCTTTCAATTGCTGGTTTCCTTGCAAGCATGTTCCTAGGCCCCTCCACATATGTCCATGTCAGAGCACTCAGGACTCCTGACTCCATTTCTTCACCCACAGAAACCACATTTCCTCTCACTCCTTCTCACTTCACCAATCCACAAACCCTTTAACTACCCATGAAATATGGAGATATTTCCCGACATCTCCACAAATATAACAGAAAGCTTTTGTGGTCTCATGTAACCAAACTTATAACCATACGCACGCCTCATGTGACCAAGAAAATCACTCATCTCTCTGGAATGTCCAGTTCAGGATTCTCTGTAATAGACCACTGTACATGGAATTTGAAGACTAAATGCTGGTTCAAGGATTTCAGGGGAAACAGGCACATACATAAAAGCAATGAAAGCAACGCCAGATTCTATTTAGTGCCTTATCTTTTCAAGTACACAGCTTGTTTACTCATTTTTAAAGACTCTAAATTTTGCTTGCTCTCTGGAGGGAACATGTGGCTATTTCCCTTTGGTCTCATAAGAGCTCTGCATAAACATGATTTAAAACAAAATTTAGTAATGTAATTATGAGTTCATAAACATATATATTCTTAATGAATCCTACATAAATACATGAAGTAGCAATAAGCAGTTTTGTCCCTGATTATTATTAATAACAACCTGCAGCTTGAAAGTACTTTTGCATACTTTATTAATACCTCCTATGCACCTTCTTGGTCTCACCTGTCCTACTCCAGACACCAAACTGGTCACCTGGTCTGTGAAGGATCTGGTCAGAGTCCCAAAGATGTATGTAGACAGCACTTTGCCTCAGAACCCCATCTCTTGCTTCTCACTTGGGGCTTTCCTGTTGACATCTCAAGCTGGGAACAGGGAAGGGAACTACTGTTTACTCACACACGTACAACCTGGAGTGGGGGGAAGTAACACCCTGCATTAGCTTCCTGGGTTAGACTGGGTGCCTTAAACAGTGGAAATGTATTTTCTCATAGTTCTAGAGGCTGGAGGTCTGAGATTAAGGTGTGGGTGGATCTGGTCTCTTCTGAGGCCTCTTTCCTTGGCTTCCAGAGAGCTGCCTTCTCACTGTGTCCTCACATGGTCTTTCCACTGTGCACAGTCACCCCTGGTGTATCTCTGTTCAAACTTCGTCTTCTCATAAGCACACAGATCAGACTGGATTAGAGCCCACTCTAAGGGCCTCACTGCAACTTAATCGCCTTTTTACAGGCCCTATCTCCAAGCACACTCATTGTCACAGGTCCTGGGGGTTAGACCTTCAACATATAAATCTGGGGGGAAAACAAAATTCAGCCTATAATATACCCCCTGGGAGACCAATGATGAATTAATTCTTCTCATTCTTCCCCCAGATAGATGGTCCTGATTCACATTTCATGTGAAGGTTCTCAATAGTACTTGGTGATCAAGCAAGCAGGCACTTCTATCAATGGCCCACTAGCAACTCATCTTTGTGTTGACTCTACCTCCTTTTGGACTGGGTTTCCCTGTCCCTCAGTCCTTCCAGTTCCCAGGATCACAAATTCCAAAACATTTGGACTCAGGCTCTGCTTCCTGGGGAGCGTAGACACATTAACAACAACCATGCCAATTATGTCTTCCTCTTACTGCTTCACAAATAAAGAAACAGGAGAGTCAGAGAAGATAAATGACTTGCCAAGGGTCACACAGATAGCAAGCTCCAAAGTCAGAACTTTGATTCAAATCTTTCGCTACCCAATCCTGCATTATTTCTCTGGTGTCATAATATCTCCTAGCAATATCTATGCATAATCAGATAAAATTTGAGCCATTTTCCCTACCAATTTTAAAACTGTTGAAATGGACTAGATAAGAGTACATAATCCATCTCCCTATTTGTTGAATGCTATTCTTTACCTCTTTCCCCAAACCTAGAGTTTGATATTTCTTTTTCAAAGCTTACCTATATCTGAAATTATTCTTTTTTTTCAATAAAAATGATATAAATAACAATCTTTATTGGTATTATCACAAACTATATTTTTCCAAGCAAACCACATCTCATAGTCAAATGAGGGAGGCTCTTATATCTTAATCAAAGCTTAACAGCTTAATCGTTCATTAAACATGAGAGTAATTTACTGTCCTACTATGCAATCATTATTGTTTCCTGAAAATCTGATGTGATGAGGTACAATAATGCATACTGAAATACTGCCTGTGGAAAGTTATTTATTATTTCTTCTAGCTAAAAACATTCATAACTGAAATTTATTGGTCCATACTCCCTTCATTATAAATATTTTATGTTCTGCCTCAGGGATCCATGTCTTAGCATTTAAATGTCTCAATCTTGTGTCAGTAACAGGAAGAACAAGTTCACTGGGTGGAATTTTTGCCCTTTACTTCAGAATGTTACAATAATAATAGGCTATAAATATGTTATAATTATGCCTTTGATCACTGCTGTAGTTTTCTAGTCTGAATGAATTAAATTCAAAACTAAAACTGAGCTGCTCAACAAAAATGCCAGTGGTTCTCTTAAACTAAGATTTTACCGAAAGCCCTATTAATACAATGAAAATATTTAGAGTGGAAGGATAGAAAACCATTTTTCCTATTACTCCTACCTGAATGAGGACTAGCACTCATGCTTATCACCACCTTCACGCATCAATAGGCGTTTGCGTTTATTTAAAGCTTTATATTGTTAGGTGATCCCAATCACAACAACCTCTGAAGTACTAAGCACTTCTAAAAAAAAAAAACCTCCATTGTTCAAATGAGAAAACTGAGATTCAGATAAGTAGATATGTATAAATTTTTCTTTGATTTTTGAAATTTTAACCATGACATAAAGTAAAATTGCACAACAGTGTGAATCTTACGTCTGTTTTCCGCAAGGTGGGAGGGGAGGGGAGGGGGCACGTCTGAGAGGAGAGGGCACATGCAGGTGGCAAAACAGCAAATGACAAGTAATCCTGCTTGGGGGACTTGGGTGTGAGACAGAAGGCATATCCTGCGTCACTTAAATTCTCCCAGATCTATCTCCCTGCATAAAGCCTGCAGAACTGATTACTGGTAGATTAACTGGGAAGGGGCTAGAATTGCTCTGGCTTTCCTGGAAGTCCCAGGCAGCTATGGACCAACAGTTGCCCTCACTGATATAAGGCTTGTTACCGCACATTTGTTAATAGATTTATCATATCACACTTGTTAACTGGAGGACTTTTCCAAGATCTTTATTTCCCTGTTCTCTTCCAAATAGATTCTGGACATAAACTTTTGAGACCTGCCCAACACATAGAGCACACAGAAGGAAGAAAAACTGAACCTCGTCTCAGAGATGATTGAAAGGAAAATCGTACCCTAGTGTTAAATTATTAAATTATCCAGACAGGAAATACATGAAGAAAAAACTATCCCCTCTTAGTATATATAAACAGGTGACAGGGAAAATTCCAGAAGTATCCTGTAATTTGAAGAAAGGTGATTTTTGACAGTTTGGATCCAGGGTTTCTTGGGCACTGAATATTTCTTTACAATCCTGTGAGTCTACATGTCCTCAAATATATTCCTTGAGACAATGGTTCCTCTAGATGTAAATAAGTTTACACAAAAAGGGTGTGCTGTGATCCCAGTGTCAAATGCCGGTTCCCTGAAACACTGTGTTGACAAAGCAAGGTTGAGTTTCTTGCTTACTGGGGTAAGAAAAACAGCTATTTTGACAGTCATAGGAGCATCTCAAAGTGGGGAGAACAAAGTGTCGATATTTATAAGATTTGGGGGATCTGGTTAAAGTGGGGGGTTTGACTAGGATTGCAGAAAGTTCATGATATAATAGGACTGGTTAACACAGCATGGATTTGGTTTCAAAGAGAATCTTGAAGAGTAAGCTCTCCTTTGATGCTATATTATCCTGAGAAAGGGTATTTACTCTGATGAGGATACATGGAGTATTTTGACAAATGGATTTTCTGGAAGTTCCTAAAATGCACAACAAAGTTATTTGCAACTTTAACTTACTGAACAAGTTTCCTAGAGAGTAAAACCATTTAATGAAAATGGTCTTAGTACAGACCTGTTAAAGTATAGACAATAAACTTAGATATAAGTGGTTTTGGTTCTCAACATAAATTTGGGAATCCCCAGGTTAAGCAAAGTTAAGCAAATATATTTATAGTGGTACTTTTCCGGTTCTTTATTATATGAATGCACATGTAAGTTTCAAGGAAGGAGTATATGATAAACATTTTTATTTTATTCTGAAAATAAAATCTGCCAGTATGAGTATCTCATGAATTATAGTTACAGAAAGAGTGACCAAGACTTCAGGGTAGTCATTTAAAAAATGTAAATATAAAACGGAAATAGAGGATAATAATAAATAATCTCAATGTGGCATGTCCCCACACACAGGCATGAATGTCTTAAGCAACCAATACGAAGGCACCCAGAGCTGAAATCCGTTCCTGAGTTAAGCACAACCAGAATGCATTCAGTGATTGAAATGAGGGCTCACGGCCCCAGTGGCTTAAAGAAGAAAGTAAAGCAGGTGACACACAAAAAGGGGAATCCTTCCAGTGGAGATATATTGCTTAGCTAATAAAATGAGTCATGGATCTTTCTTGTGTCTTCAATTTAGCCTACAGTGTCAATATAGAATTGTTACATAGAGATAACACTCTTATTAGATGCTACTCTTATAGGAGGTGAGAAACACTGCTTACTACAAGTAAACAGCTAAAATAGCATTTTATCTTCATGTACACATAATTTAAATGGTCACACAGAGCTTTGGTATTTTCTAGTAATCCACAGAAACGTCTAGCTACTGCCAATAACGGGACATCTACTTAGTCTGAGGTTGTTAAGTACCCCGGCAAGATGACATTCTTCAACAGAGAGAGAAAGGAGTCAGTCACTGTCTTGACATGAGCATTTCCACCTTTTGAAACAAACAACTAAATGTGGACCTTTGGAGACACAGTAGAGGGAGTAAAGCAAATTTAAAATATCGGCTAAAAAAATTAAACTGATTAAATATTAACTTAGGGGGGGAAAAAAAGATAGGCTTGATTTTTTATGCCAGGAAATACTGAGTCAATTCCAGGAGATAGTAAGAGGATTCCAGGAGTTCACATAAATGTAATTCTAACTGTGCAATTGCAAATGAAGCCACACGAGAAAGTCCAGATATTCTACAGAAACCAATGTGGTTGCTGAGCTCAAATTCTGAAGGGATATATATATATATATCCCAAACATCACTGGCCCATCTCATGGCTGGTCTGAGCGTGGTGATGTATACAATCCCACAATAGTCAACAAATAATGGAAAAGTACTGCAGATCTTTACAGAAGTCTCATGAGACACGCTATATGAAAATTACATACACCTTCTCTTTATTCTTCATCCACTTCCATAATACTAGCCATCTTTCTGGATTCTTCCCTTTAACTGTTCCCTAAAACTCTTTCGCTTTTTAGTCCAAACTGAATGCCTACAACTACTACTTTCTCTAGGGCTTTTTCTGTTAAAAATCAATTTGGTCTTTCTTTGTTCTAAGGACCCAAATCAAAATGCCAAAAGCCTACCCCTAAAGATGCATGAATAATAATGAATTCTTCCTTCTTAGAGCTACATGGGAATGGAGGCTGACCAAAGTCTCTAAACTTGTCTCTTTATTTTTTCTTTTTAAGATTTTATTTTATTTATTTGACAGAGAGAGAAACAGCGAGTGAGGGAACACAAGCAGGGGGGCAGTGGGAGAGGGAAGAGCAGGCTTCCTGCAAAGCAGGGAGCCTGATGCAGGACTCGATCCCAGGACCCCGGGATCACGACCCAGCTGAAGGCAGATGCCCAACCAACTGAGCCACCCAAGCGCCCAATATCTTTGTCTTCTCAACATCTTCAAAAGATGAAATGGAAGAAACATAGCTAAGAATTCCTATCAGAGAGTGGCACAGAACGGACAGATTCTGGAAGTCTATGGCACCAAACAAACTGTGGTTTACCAATCAATCAATCAAGCTTTTATGCTTTGATCAGAGCAAGTAGAAGATAAGGAAGAAAATGTGTTCCATGGGAGGCCACTAAAGACAGATCAGAAAAGAGAAGGCAGAATTTCCTTTGGATTGAGAAAAGACAAAACATATCCATACCTTTAAAAGGGAATTCACTGGAGTTCTAATGCAGGAAAGATGATAGGTAAGCTTCTCGTCTTGAGTTATTTCTAAAGGTCTCTCAGGAACTTGCAAACTAGATCATTAAACTGAACACTGCCACTGAACTTTGAGGGGCTGTCAAGTACAATAAAGGGGACTGAAATTGGAGATAGGCAAATACCAGCCAATTTTGCAAACTGGGATGAAAGCAGATTTGAAAAGTTAGAAATAAGAGTTACACTGATTTCAGCCAAGATTTTAGAATCTTTTATATATAAGTTTATGTTCAGGAAAACTAAAGGAGCAATGATCAGTAGGAGCCAATAAATCGAAGTCCTCTAATTTCCTTCTGTACAGTTGGGGTCCTGGCGTGGAACATACACAACCAGAGGGAAACTCAGGAGGACTTATAAAGGGGACTCTTCAAGAGCACAGGCTATGGTTAAGGGAAGTTTGCAGGGATAGTGAAGCAATTGTGGAAAACTAGTGCCACCCAGGGCAAGGCTAGCTACACAATTTGCAAGGCCAAGAGCAAAATGAAAATGCAGAGCCCTTTACTCATAATTTATTAGGAATTTCAAGGCTTTTCAAAAGAGCATTAAGCCAAGCATAGGGCCCTGTTGATCACACAGGCTTCAAACGGAAGCACACTGAAGCACACCACACTGAAACTGTCTCTGACCCTTAGGTTTCAAGCAGAAAGGAGGGAAACATGTAGAGAATCTGAACAGAGTTGTAGGTGTATCTTTAGCCAAAGGAGAGCTACTGGTAGAAAAGACTACCCGTGGCTGCAAAGAGAGTGATCTGGAAAAATACATACCTTAATCTCATTCTTTTCCTGCCCTTCTACAATTTCTGCCAGTGCAGGACAATGGAAGCTAGTTAACTAATTAATACAATGCATGGAGGACAGCCTCCTGGGGCACAAAGCAGGTGCAGAGTGAGTTGGAAGAGTCAGGGCGAATATCCTGCACACCTTTATGAAGTTACTAACGCATTAAATCGCTAAAACCTGGTACCCCTTGTCTATAAGGACTTTAGGAAAGTGTTTGACTCAAGTCCTCAGGGACAATATGGAGAACTACGGCCTGGAGCAAAGATAATTATATCGATCAATAACAGGCTAAACAAATATAACTAAAATATATTGAAAATTAGATAAATGAAAACCTGAAGGGAGTTGTACGTGTAGCACAGTTCCTTTCTTCCATCCTATCCAGTTCAGCACTTTTACTACTGATGGGCAAATATAGAAGAACTGCTGATCAAAGCCTGGTTTACAGACTGCTGAGTGGGACAGTGACTAAGCAGGATGAAAGGATTGGAATCCAAAAAGATCTTGACTGGCTGTAGCGATGGGATAGAAAAAGACTTGGCCAGCTGGAGCGACTAAATAAATCTAAGAGTAGTAAATCTTGGGTTTTGCTCTCAAGTTCAAAAAGCCAGTGACATCACGGGTTTGGGACACAAGAGGCAGTACGCATCAAAGGTGAAGTCAAGGTTGAGTCAGGAGGGGGATGGGTTCACCACAAAAGCAGATCAGGTTTCAGGCCCTGTTAACTGAACAAAGGAGGTGATAATCCAACCTGGAATTGTGTTTATCAAGCCACACCAGGAAGTTTGGGTTTATTCTGTACTGAAGAGAGGACCCTAGAACCAACTCCTCACTCCCTTTTGGAAGGGGAAGGGAGTATGTTCCCACAGGCATTTACTTTATTACCATATAAAGAAATTCTCATTAGGCCACAGTTGCATACTTCTGAATTCTCTTTTTTATTGTGTCACTATGCCTATTTGAAGAAAAAGCCATGCACTAACACAGAACAGAAATCATTCCTTAGTAGTAATAATAGAGACCACTCAGGAGAGTAATGGTATCCAAATTATATCCAAATATATTAAAGACAGCCATATAGTAGAATAGTTACCATTATTACCGCTTACTAGCTCAAAGCATCAAACAAGATCCTTTTTTCTTTTCATCACAGAAACGTGTTTCTGTGGCCAAATTTTCTGAGGGCAAAATGGACTGCCGTGGAAAGCAGAAGATTCCCCATAACTAAAAGTGAAAGACACAGTAACATAGCGTGTATGTGTTATTTTAGCAGATGTGTTAATTAGGCAGTTCCAGTATTAGATGGGTGTTTAAAGTGATTTTTTTTAAAATCACTTCTGTGGTTCATTCTTTCTTGCATTCCATAACTATTGAGAACTAGCCACATACACGCATGGTCCTAAGGACTGAGGATACCACAATAAACAGAAACATGCCATTTCCTCATGAAGATTAAATTCTGATGTATAGGTAGAAAATAAACAAATAGCTACTGAAATGTCCTAGAGTGGCAAGTGTTGTGAAAATAAGTAAAGCAGGGGAAGGACCTCAGGCAATGGAATAAAAGACAACTTCTGGATAGAAAGTCAGGAAAGACCTCTCTAGTCAATCAGCCAACTTTTTATCTAGTAACTTCTCTAAATCTTCAATCCTGGTCTCTTCCTAAGATTCTTATCATTTTTCTTTCTTATGTTAATTAGCCTCCAATTGATTTAGTCTTTAACTCCTAAATGGAGAAACTTTAACTTTTTTAATGAAAGACTTAGAGTGGGGCACCTGGGTAGCTCAGTGGGTTAAGCCTCTGCCTTTGGCTCAGGTCATGATCTCAGGGTCCTAGGATCGAGCCCCCCCACCCACCCCCCGTTCAGCGGGGAAACTGCTTCCCCCTATCTCTGTGCCTGACTCTCAGCCCACTTGTAATCTCTCTCTCTGTCAAATAAATAAATAAAATCTTAAAAAAAAAAGAAAAAAAAGACTGAGAGTGAGCAAGCATGCATGCATGCTAGAGAGAGAGAGACAGAGACAGAGAAAGAGTGTGAATGCACAAGCAGGGGGAGCAGCAGAGGGAGAGGGAGAAGCAGGCTCCCCACTGAAGCAGGACTTGATCCCAGGGCCCTGGGATAATGTACCTGAGCCAAAGGCGGACCCTTAACCAACTGAGCCACCCAGGTACCCCTAACTTACATTTAAACCCAGAAAAACTTAGTAGTATATATTATAATTTACAGGTAGGAGATATGCCCAATACTTACAAGGTAAGGATCTTCATACATCTTATACACAGTATACTTCTCTTTCCCCATCAAGTAATACTTTGTAATATTTGGGGTCAGGCCTGTTTTAATAATCTCAAATTGTTATTTCTTTGAAGAGGGGGCATAAACATTTATCTATGTCTCTTGCCCATCTCAAGAAAGTTTTCTCTCTCCTTCATCTATGTCATTCTCTTTATTTTATGAATAAATAAAAATCTTGATATTTAATTGGAAATTTTTATTTCATGACATAGAAGGAATTAAGATACTCTGATGTCAACATTTAATCAAATCTACTATTAGACAAAGATTTAAAAAAAGGCAGTGTTAGTCTCCCAGCTTCAAAGCTAAGAGAAAGACAAAACAATCAGATTATAGACCCAAATTAGACACACATATAAAAATAGCCTGTGGTCTTGATTTTTTTTTAAATTTTTCTTTCTACTTTCCTTCCTTTCCTTTCTTTCCATCCTTCCTTCCTTCCTTCCTCCCTTCTTTTTTAACTACTATTTCTATGTAGCTGAAGTATAGGGACGTATTTGGAGAGTCAGAGGGTTGAAAAAACCACTAGGATATTTTTTTTTAAGTTTCTGTTAACATAATATGCTAACAATTTGTTGTAACTTTCTAATCATAGATTCATAGAGTTATACATTGTAATGAGGTAAAAATCACCTTAGAGACCATTAATTTTCCTGATACCCATGCCACCAACATTACCTTGCAAAACAGTCTTAGCAAGTTAAAGTTAATTGTACAAGATCATATGCTCATTTCTATAATCAAATAATTAAATGAATGATATTCAGTTCAAGATGGGAGAGAGACACAATTCCCCATTTTCCTCTTGTTCCTTGTCATGCTAAAGTTACATAGAAAAAAATTAAATAAAAATTAGCAGTACTGGAAAAAAAGAAAGAGGTTCTGATGATAGTTTGAGAAAAGACTAGAAGAGACAAAGCAGACAGGATCTGTTCATTGGGGAACAGCAGGGAAACCGTGGCCTCAAATATCCTTTTCTTTTTCTTTTTTTTTTTTTAATTTAAATTCATTAGCCAACTTAAAGTACATCATTAGTTTCAGATGTAATGTTCAATAATTTATCTCAAATATTCTAAGTAGAAGGGACAGAGGTCTGATTTTCCAAGGGATTCTCAAAGGTTCTCCGTGCTCAGAGTTACAAAGAGCACGACAAGACTGTACACAAATACCAGCGTAATTAATTATAGAATCACACTGGACAAGGCGAGTTTTCCTTACGAAACTCTTAACTCTTCTTCCTTAGGAAAACAGAGCAAATAGTGATGAGACCTGAAGATAAAACCTAAGAGCTCTTCACACACCCATCTAGTCACATGCCTGAAGTCTCCAGCTCCTACCACCTCTTCGTGACATGGATGAAATACCATACTTGGGTTTCCCAAGCAGTAGCTAAAGATCTAGATAACCCAACCCAGTTACAGAGGAGTTTAAGCTCTATGGGACAAATTCTAACCAGTGACAGAGGGATGCAGGAGGGTACAAGGCAAGAAAAAAGTCCTCTTTTCCTCACTCCTCGGGATGGACTTGAGTCTGAGTTTCTCTTTACCCCCCTATAAAAAGGTCGTAACTGAACAAGGAAGCACATCAGCCTTACAGACTACTGTATTTTTGAAGGAACTTGATCCAAGGTAGATGTTTGTCATATAAGGTTACATGAAAAAGTTAGTTACAAGATAACATGAGGGATTCTGCTGGCGCTGCAGCTACAGAATGGCCGGCTTTGGCGGGAAACATAGGCCCGGCGAGGAGGGGCAGCAGTGTGGAAAAAACAGTTGATGTGAAGAAAAGTAAATCCTGTGAAGCTGATGTCTCCAGTGACCTTCAAAAAGTAGAAAATCATTATAAGCTTTTTCTGCCTGAAGATTTCTATCACTTCCGGAAGTTCTGTGAAGAACTTGATCCTGAAAACCCAGCTGATTCACTTTCTACAAGCCTTGGACTTCGATTAGTGGGTCCTTATGATATCCTTGCCAGAAAACATAAAATGAAGAAAAAAATCAGCAAGCCTGAATTTTAACCTTCACCGGAGATTTTACTATGATCCCTCTGAATTCCAGACCATTGTTATTGGAGATAATAAAAGTCAATTCCACACAGGGTAATTCAGGGATTCTCCTGATGAACTTCCTGTATATGTTGGTAGAAATGAAGCAAAGAAAAACTGCACAATTGTTCAAAATGGAGATAATGTGTTTGTCACAGTCAAATTGTTTCTGATGAAAAAGCTTAAGGAAGTAACAGATAAAAAGAAAACTAGAATCTTGAAAAACATATATGAAAAACTCACAGAAGCAGCCAGAGAACTTGGGTACTAACTGGAACAGAGAACCATGAAGATGAAACAGAGAGATAAGAAAGTTGTGACAAAGACCTTTCATGGTACACGCTTGGTTGTCCCAGTAGATAAAAATGATGTTGGGTACAGAGAGCTCCCCGAAACAGATGCCAACCTCAAGAGAATTTGCAAGACAACTGTTGAGGCACCAAGTGATGAGGACAGACTAAAACCTTTTGCTCCCATTCAGGAAATGATGACTTTTTTTTTTAAGTTTAATTTCTTTTCAGTGTAACAGTATTCATTGTTTATGCACTACACCCAGTGCTCCATGCAATACGTGCCCTCCATAATACCCACTACCAGGCTCCCCCAACCTCCCACCACCCCACCCCTTCAAACCCCTCAGATTGTTTTTCAGAGTCCATAGTATCTCACGGTTCATCTCCCCCTCCAATTTCCCTCAATTCCCTTCTCCTCTCCATCTCCCCATGTCCTCCGTGTTATTTCTTATGCTCCACAAATAAATGAAACCATACGATAATTGACTCTCTCTGCTTGACTTATTTCACTCAGCATAATCTCTTCCAGTCCCGTCCATGTTGCTACAAAAGTTGGGTATTCATCCTTTCTGATGGAGGCATAATACTCCATAGTGTATATGGACCACATCTTCCTTATCCATTCGTCC